>MU132302.1:0-10893 GCA_015039395.1 Ceratobasidium sp. AG-I | reverse complement strand
TAGAGTATATATGCGTGAAACGAAATTTAGAAGAGTAAGAACAGGAGCCTGAGCGTATCCGGGTGCTCCCCGGAGCGCATATATATACTCTGAATTATTCTAGACTATTCTACAGGTCCTTTACTCATCTCCGTCGGGAGGGCGGGCATCGGGCGGCGCACGAATCCCGCCCCGGCGCATCAATCCCGCCGAGTGCACTGCCTTAGTAATTGCCCGGTATCATTTCAAATACTTCGCCGGCCTCCCTCGGGTAGTATGCATAATCGCGGGCATTGCATGACTGCCAGTTTTCATAATCGGGGTCACGACTGTACACTATTCGCTTACTGATTAGGAAATCTCGTTTCGTACGACTGGGTGTGCCTAGCGAGTTCCTAGAGCTCCACCTCGAGCTTTTCACTTCACATGCGTTTATGTTGTGCCTACCACATGCCAGAAAGCCATCTCAAATTGAGGTTGCAAGCGCCTTGAAAAAGGAGGCCTTATATAACAGCCTTTGGATGCAGCGCTTATCGCATGAGACACCCTCACAAAAGGCCGTCGTGTATTGTTTCTGCATCAAGTGAACTACCAATGTCGAAGAAAACGGTAACATGTGAGTTGAGAACGCATCGTGTGGATGGGTAGCCGGGCTAAAACCGCACTGTTCTAACTTTTATAGTTGGTGTGAACGAATCATTATCTGCCGAGCCGTCATCTTACATGAAACGCGGCCTCAATCCTGAACCGCAAAGTAAGTAGCAACGATAACATTGATTGTCTCTTTCTCATAATACCGCAACCATTGTAGTATCGAAGCCGGCGAAGCGAAAGCAAACACTACTTGCATTGATATCAGAGCTATCAGCACTACGAGACGAGCAAGAAATCGAGGAAGAAGTAAAAGATTCTGCTCCAATCCCTGCAGGTTGGCGCTCCCATTTTTACGTTGCTCGGATGCTATGACTAAAATCCGCGATTCTGTTCCTAGACGACACTCAAGATGATAACACACGCGAAGGAGTCGCCCTCTTTCGTGCGTTCGATCAGCAAGCCCAAAATCTTGATCGACAGTTGCAACGACTCCCAAGCGCGGTTCGACGGTTGGCATGTAGCGTTGGCCTAGCGAATGCAACGGACCACCTGCGAGGCGCTCTTATCCAAATTGAGTTCCTTTTTCGAAAGAATGTAGGACATCACCTCTTGCGCATATTTCGTGCTACCTAATGTTGCGCTTCTAAAAGGCAGCCGATTTATTTACGGAGATTAGACGCGGGGATGCGGAAACCTTGCGCACGTAAGCAATGCGGTTCCGCCCGCCCCTGTCAAGGCTTGGTTTCCTTCCTTCCATCACTCGTTTCCTGTGGTCGTTCTCCAATTAACTCATCATATTTCTATGGCACCAGTTCTATATCGAGTCCGTACAAACCATTGGGGCAAGGTCAAGCGGTTCAAACGAAATGGGCCCCCCAAAGACAAGGCACGCGCGAAAGGGATCGTATTCATACGAGGATGCGACCTCAGGTCAAGCTTATGTCAAATCCGGAGGCGTTTCCGGATGAGATGTACAAGTTAGCGAGGCAAATCCGAGTTTTTTTAGACCGTTTGTGAGAAGCGTTACTACATACTAGCAGACTATGTCAACTAAACTTCCATTGGTAGGAGCGATATACCCGGGTACACCGATGAAGTTGTCAACGCACCTTTTTCATCCTTTGCCAGTGATTTAGAGGTGTGTCATACTGTCTGAAGTAGTTCACTCTGTGGATTGAGCTGCGCCGTAGTATCGTGCGTCCTGCTTGGCAGAACTCAGTAAGTGGACTAGGCCTTATACGTCCGAAAAGGTTTAATCAATCTCGTCTGCAGAGGGTCAACTCAAGACAGTCGCCGTACAACGGTACATCAACGACTTATCAGCTGACGTTGGCGCACACATGGAGGACATGCGAGATGCTTTGAGCGTTTTTATCGATGTGGGTCGTTTGTGGTATAGCCACTAGCAGCGCACTGATTGTTGGGATGCTTAGGATGGTGTGCCAACGATTCGGCATACGCAGAACCATACCGCCAATGGACTGCAGTACCTATCCACTGTCGTATGCACTCCTTTCGTGCCCGCTCATGATGTAACTTCGCTCATTTTAATGAATGTTCCCGCTAGGCCACTTTCTTCAGCGGTGTAACAGCAACGACACTCCAATATAGGTTATTTCCTTCTTTCGTCGTAACATTCTCTGACGCTCACCTCAGTACTATTCGCAGCATCAACCAAACAGGAAGCCTACTCGAAGATCTTGTCAATACACTGTGGATTATTGTGAGTGTTTGGATTTTTTGAACTGAGTAATCTTGGACATTGGCTAATGTCCAAATTCAGAGCTTGATTCTCTCGGTTGCGAGTGCGGTTAATTCACAAGTAAGTAGGAGTATATGCGTGGTCGTTAGAAAAGCTGACAGCTCTTGTGTCGCATCTCAGCTGGCTTATTATTGTGAGTGGGGTCCGCGTCACTCAAATCGTGAGACTTACTGAATATTTTACAGGGCATACTGCTATGTATCGTTCTCCTCGTCAGTATGTTCCCTGTAAGTTTACTGAACTGATAACACAATTTTTCTGCTGATTTCACTTCTAGGGTGGGTCGCAATATGGATGAAGCGATCTCCGCTTTTCTTCCTTGTCGTGCGTCCTTTATATATGTCATGAGTATATACCGGCGTTAATAGTATATATAGGGCTCTGTGATTGCATTCTGGATCGGGCTTTGCCGTATGTTTTCTTGGATGACTTCTGTCATAGAATGCTCACCCCTCTTAATTTGCTCAGTATTCACCTACAGCAGCCGCCAGAGCCGCGTGGTCAGCGCTCTAGTCACTGTCTTCATAAGCATAACAGCCTCGAGCTTAGGTAAATAGTTTCATGCTTCTTACGCATCTGGTTGTTTACACACATGTCTAGTTTTCGTGGGCTTGTGGTTTCTGTCCGAACGTTGGACTTTCTCGCGTACACAGGGTCAACTATGGCTCTTTGACATTTTGAAGGACACTCAAGACAGGATGAACAAAGTGCTTGGAATTACATGGGTGATTGAACACTGGCCAAAAGATACATGGCTACACTGGCCGAAAGATACATGGTTTTGTTTGTCACGCTGGATACGATCGCAAACACAACATATCAAGCTCCCTCTAGTAGATTTCTGCGCTACATGCATCTGCCGTGCTCGTCAATACGACGATGAAGAACGAGAATATAAATCTGATCCTGTACCCGGCGAATATATTCTTCCTAACCAGAGACCAAAGTCACAGAGGCTCAAGAACTTGGTTGAGCGGGTATGTATTACTCCAATTATATTCCATTCTATCGCTTATTCCTAAAATTCTTACAGATTATTGCGATGAACAGATCTGCGAGTGGCAAGTATGCGGCTTCGGCGCGGGCTCGAACCCAATCGGCACTATATGGACCGCGCCGCTCGTCGACTGACGACTACGCCGCTACAGCATTTGCACGGCTGCAAAACCTTAAACCCGGTCTGGCCAACTTGCAGATCACACAGCGCCTAGATCAGCACATGATGCTGGTTAAGCATATGCAATTTAGTCCAAATGGCGACTTTTTGGCTACATGCAGGTAAGCCGCTCCGTTCGGCCTTGTTACTTGGGGTTGATTTTTCGGTCAGTTGGGATCGGACCGCTGTCATCTGGAATATAACAGGAAACACCGTGGAGCTAGGCCAGACGCTCTATCATTCGCTTTCTACAGGCGGCTTTGTCAACCAGGTAGCCTGGTCTCCTGATGGTCAACACCTGCTCACGAGAACACAAAAGGGCATTAAATTGTGGGATCCTTACGTGCGTCTTTGTCCCCATATTATTGTCTGGCTGCTAAAACTAAACCCTGGACGTTAACTAGACCGGTTTTGTTTATTGGACAATCAACCGAGAACGTTCGATCCAGTCTGCTGCATGGATGCCAAGCGGGAATGGCTTCTTATCTGTTGAGTGTGTGTTACAAGACGGGACGGACAATGTCCTGGCGACTAACCTTGTTCGATTGGTAAGCTAATCGACTCTTAGTGACTAAAATTGGAATGTTGATCCGCACGGGTGGGCACAGGCTTCGGACGGAGAAGAGATAACAATTCATAAGCTGGATCGGATACAGATATGGGACACGGCGATTATGGCGGGCGAGGTTCGGATTCTGGCGGTTGGGACGCTGCTCAAGACTACAGATCATCTTCAGCCGACCAAGTCTAGAGCTGAGAAGCGGCTGCTTGGTGAGTGTCTTGCGACTTGATTTATGCCAGTATAGCTAAACCCCACGTGACTTCGCGTAGTGTAGAACATGGAGAGCCGTAAGGTTGAACAGTGAGTATATGCACACACCACAATATCCAATATCTTCGTACTGACAGAGGTGCATATAGTCACGTACCGCTGCTCCAGGAAGTCCGCAACATCACCTTGAGTGTGAGTGGCTTCAGAGCAGCAACTAGTCAGTGCGAACTAAATGTTTATTTATTGTAAATTAGACTCAAACAGGCAATACTGCGTACGCGTTGGTCTCGAGTGAGAACAAATCACCCCCTCAATTGTGGCGAATCGACATGAAGACGGATGTGAAGACAGGGGAGCGTATGGCGTTCAGAGTGTAAAAGAATTACACCCACACACACATTTGCGATTTACTAGTAAATTTACTAGTAGATTACATGGGTGTGGATGCACTGCAAAAATGGGTAAAATCACAGCCATGCATTGTTTTAGGTACCCATTTTACCACACATCTGCCACCTCAATAAGTCCACTTATGGATAAGTAAAACCCCGTATAACTCTCATATGGAAAAGCACTATATTTGATGGGAATGGGAATGTGGATGTGGATTTATGGCATTTACAGGCTTCCTAGCCACAGGGAACATGCGTGTATGCATGTATGCGAAAGTGGAAACAGGGGAACCCAGTTGGGACTTTAGATTAAGTGCAAATTAAATGCTAGTAAGAACAGTTCAACTCCTATCCCAGCTACTGAGGCATCTCATAGGCTATTGCAATCATAATCTTCGATAGAGTATACTACTAATACTTGAAACAATTAGCCAGAAGCCCTATTCATTTGAGAACACCAAGGCATAAATGTATGCTATCTAGTCAGACAGACATCTATGGAACCGTGGAAGGGAATGAGTGTGGATATATGCATTTATAGAGCGCACACGCTAGAATGTGGAAAAGGAACCAAACAAAATGTCGCTAAGGCAAAGCAAGCGGATGGAATTAAGCCACACACAAATTCTTCAGCCCATATTCCCACTGATTTTTCTGATGCATATTTGCTCACTATTCATTGCATCCCTCCCCCTTGTTCCCATTCATGCAAATTCTTTGGATGGTGCAAAAATTGACTTACGATTTGTGCGTATGGCTTTGTTATTTATTTTACACTCTGAACGCCATAGGAGCGGGCTGCGAGGGTAATACCCGTACAACGTAAGTTTATCCGTTTATCTGTTCAATTAAAGCTGACACAATACCTGGTGGCTTATAAAGCGTACCTCACCAAGGTTATTTACCACATTCTCTCTATATTGGTTTGAAATCTGAACTTATCCTGTTTGTCTTTCAGACACCAGTGGATTTTGCCGGTCAGAGCTACTTTGGTGGGCCCAACGATACGTTTGTCTGCTGCTCTTCAAAGAGTAGATGGCCATCACGCTGGAGAAAGGTATCATTCTAACGCTGAAATTTGTTCTAGATGGGGAGATTTTCATTTGGGATCGGGAGTCGGCCACCTTACTCCATACGCTCCATCCAGGAGATAACGAAGCGGTTAGTTAAAATTGAGTTCCAATAATTTTTATGGCTTGCTTGAGAATGGCCACCAGGTCAAGAACTTCGGCTGCAACTACAAGGAGGCGCCAGATTTTATGCTTGTGTCCGGCGATCTTGACGGCACTTTACGCATATGTAACTCAAACCATTTCTCCATTTATATAATGTGGTTTATTGACCACCTCCGACAGGGTCATCAGGAGCGGCGAGCCCCGTTGTCTCACCCAACCAACAAATGACTCCGTTCCACAAATCTCAATCGTCTGAAAGCCCTGCGGCACTACCACGACGGGAGGCGTCACTCGAAATTGTCACAGAGTCGAGATAGTTGTAATTTTCAAAGCCTTGTACCACTTTTCCGTTCTCATGTGTTCTTTATGATGGGGCCCCGCGGCGCTCATATATGTGTGCTTTTTGGAGTCGCCGATAGGCCTCTACGGTAAAATACCGTGCGCTCTAGCCTGCCTACTAGTGTGAGCGTGATCTAAAATTACGCACGAATGAAATAGTAAGACTCAGCATATAATTCAGTATACAGCTTTCGTATAAGCTCCCAAGATGGAACTGGTTTAGCGCCGGCAATGATCTTTGCAAATGACAATAATGCAATGCGGCTGGCGTTGTGACGGAAGAATACAGTACTTGTATTACCGTATCTAGTGTCATTAGGCCCTTTTGAATGGGGTAAGTATGCATATATGCGCCATATAGTGCAGTGACACAGGAGTGATTATCTATTTCAATATTCATACAAGGTATTCCTCAACTCTCGTAGGATAAAAGTAGGCCGCGTCATGGTGGCCATATTCTTCTCTCCAGGTTGGAATATCCGGATGATATACAACTTTGACCACCATCGGTTCAGGGTACAAAGCAGCTAGCCGCGAGCGAGTTTCATCTGCCTGCTTGTTCACGCGTGCACTCCTACATTTTGGAGTTCGGTACATTGAGCATGCCCTAAGCGTCTTTTTGGCTACGTTTACCAGGCTGAGACCCTTCTGCGCGTCAGCCTCGGAGCAATCGATTTCGATTGTGCGGAGTGACGGGAAATAGGAGAACATGCGGAGTGCTTCTGCGGTATCCTTTGTAGTCGAGCTGTTAGCTAGCGGCAGAGAGCCCATCACATCACGAAATCGGGCTCACGCAGATAAGCAATTACATGTACAATATAATGTAACAGGTCCATCAGTGAATTTTGTAAAGATATATGGACATATCAGTGTGCCTAAATCTAACAGACTGTTTTCTGAAATACATTGGTTCGGCAGACAGTTCATGGAAGCTAATGATGATTTCAACCTATCATGAAACTGACATTCCGTTGCAGACATACCTTCCAATCGCATTCTGTGAATTAAACTTATGTCCTGAACATTGTATGGCATGGCTGTTTTTACTTCAGACAGACAACTAACTCGTCAGCATGTCGAGACACAATTACTGTGATTGTATGCACCAACGCTCATAGGTTTCCTCATCCCAATCCTGGTTAAGGATATTATAACCTCCTCTCTTTTCGCCATTGCTGCCATCATGATGTTTTGGATTGACACAATTGCGACCCTTGACGTCGTTAACGTTGCATGGGCTTTGATATCCCACTGCCGGTCAAACTCGTCTTCAGTCAAATCCATACTTTCAAATTGATCACTTAGACGTTTTTGACACATTCCGCTGTCAACCGAACGCCCGCACGTCTCGGCTCCTTGGTTATGTAGTATCTAGCTCGGGGGAGTATGCAATTCGAACGAGAGTTTTTGCGGTTAAGTGAATTCCCACCCAGCCACACCTTCAACTCCCAACTACCACCAGTTATTGCCCCAACATCCCTGGCTCGCAAGTCCGCATAAGGCCAACCACTTGGCGCAATCAACATCCGAGCCAACCCCCACCAGGTCAGTTTTAAAAAGAAAATCATGTCTGCTACCTCCCATGCGCTCATCTCCGCTACCTCTCAATACTCGGCCTGTAACTAACAGGTGCACCCCTCCACTCTAGTGTCCCTCAATTGTAGAGGGACAACACTGACTTTCTGCCGGTAAGCACAAGTCCATCTACCCACATTGCTAGTGCTGACACGTGGTATATCCGTCTAAGGCACCTTGGGGGGCGACAAACCTACATGTACGCGCCTACATACCTGTAAGTACGCCAAGTAGCCCAATGCGTGCGCCTTACTGACATCCCTTTGTGATTCACTACCCCCTCCCCCTCCTATTTTAGCAACCATGCGTGAACTCCTCGTGCTGCATCGCCCAACTCTATTCGACCTACCACGCATCCCCTCGCATCCTAACCTACTGCCACACAGGGCACCCGCCTGGACTACTGCAACCCTCGATCTCTACCAAAAGCCACATCCACTCAGGTTGCGTGAATACGCTGGAGCTTCAATTACCACCCACTCAACACTCCCTTTTAATGTTACATAGTTTTGAAATTAAATACAATTCGATACCAGCATACGTGAAAGGTGTATTGTGAAACGAAAGCCTATTTCTGAGTATGCCAAAGCACAAGCAAGCAGCAAATACCCGACAGAAAATCCTGCTAACAGGCATGAGCCACAGATCAGGTATTTAACAGCAAGATGAAATGGATATGACATGTAACAGCCAGGTAAAATCGGCATACCCACCAGCACTGTTACATTGTGTCATACATGTAGAATGTAACAGTCAATGTTCATTCCTTGATATTCATTTACCATTGAGACACCGAATACATGCGCATATGTACATTATATGCGAATATAAATAATATAATGTACTATCATACATACCCCAATTCCGTGATGGCCAGAACATGGAGGAACGTACACCTCGAGCTTCAAGGCGTACAAGCCGCAGCGGAGGGTTGAGCTTGGCAAGACCTATTACAAACACCGTCTCAGCGTCATGGTAGCTTCAGATTGGTGGTAGCTGGACGCACGTTTCACATAAAAATCTGACGGAAATATTCCTCGCAATACTTCTACTTCGTTGCAGTTTCCTTCAGTTAGACCTTGGACCAAGTGTGCACCATTCCATTCATTACAGGTCACTTCTCTGATACCGGGGCAGCACCTGAGTATATCATACGCATCACTCGGAAGAATCACCGAGCGCACGGATGGGAGGACTCTGCCGTAGAATAATTTTCTTAGCAGGCCTGTTAACACGTCACTATCGCGGTTCACGATTTGAATCGTGTGGAGGTTCGGGAGGTTCGCCAAGAGTTCAACAAATGACGGCATAGGTTTGCAGATTTTGGAAGGAACTAAGCATACTGTCACAATTCTGCGTTGCTAGACTTTCAATTTCTGAGCTGCGAATCAGAAAGCTCTCACTCACTTGACTAGCGGCAGTAAATGGGGGCTCTTGGTTATTAGACCCTCACTCTGAATCTCCAATCCTCTCCCGAGGTCATTCTGCCACTTCCTATTTGCGCCAGAGAGCATAACTTGAACTCGCTCCCAGCACAAGGGAAGGTAGAAACCCCAAGAGCCCGACAGGTCTGTGAAAGCGCGAGCAGCACACGGAAACGTGCAAGATATTCTGGACCGTCTATAGAGCGTTGGAAGGTCCATGGGTCGGCCAAGATCACAGCATCAGGTATAACAGGGAAGTGAGAAATTATCTTGAGATGAAGTTCCAGCGGGAGTTTGGTAAAGCCATGTTGAGAATTGTCGCTGGCTAGTGCGCCGAGAACAGCCGTAGATCTTTGAGTGGTAGGTGAATCAACTATCCCCGATGACTTGCGAGTTTCCTTACTACGGTTCGACAGCATAGTTGAGAGAAAACACAGCTCTCGTGCGTGCTGAAACCCTCAGGCGATGGTGTGTGACGTTCCTAGCCATGAACGTCGTGTTTGTATTTCTGAGTCATCAATTGGTCTTCGTTAGGCCCTTGTGATTAGCCGCCCATCACTATTCGTGACTTGGCCTCTCACTTTACATGCGTTTACATTGTGTGTGTTGTGCATCCGGTGGCTGCTTATTGTAATACCATTCCAACTTTGTAGTTCGGTCCTACAAGGCTGCATCTGGTAGTCCCAACCCAGAGCGGCAAAGTAGGCGACGACACTACCACTGATTGTTTTCTTATCTCTCTCAGCGTTATACTATTGTAGCATCCAATCCGGCAAAGCGGCGGCAAAATTTCATTGCTTTGCTATCGGAGCTATCAGAACTACAAGATAGTGAAGAGCTGGAACGAGAGGTCAAGGACTCCGTTCCGATTACTACAGGTTCTTGTTATCAACGCCGGAGCACACCTTGACAACGTGGCATCTTTGTACAAAGGGCGCTTTGTCGCCGGTGAGCGTGTTGCATATTCACCCTACCCCTCGTACATCACTGTTTGCAAACCGCGTGTTAAGCAAGGACCTCTTCCTCAAACTTAAATAATGGTGTGTTTAAGGTGCAGTAAATAACCCGTATGAATCCGCCCAATCGCAAGTTGTTTACTGTTGCATGGTCTGGATATCACATGGTGTATCTTTAGGTTCTACTCTCAATCTGTGTAGCACCGAACCAGGTCGACTTTACAGCTGGGAGCTCCACTTACAGCCAGCTTAACTTAGAGAAGTAATACAACTCGGGGACTTTTGCAGTAACCTCAACCTCGGTATACTTCTTCGGGCTATGTACATAATTTGGCTCGCACGGTCGACCTTGTGATAAACTAAATAGGAGTCCGTGCGGGAACCGTTTTGGCTAGACTGCATTACATCGCGTTTGTTCTGTGAAAATGAATCTAAAATCGAGATTATACAATCAACATTGTGCGTTGATCTAAAAGTGCAACGGAGGGATTCTTATATGCGCTGCCCGATTAGGCTACATCACAACCGAGAGGTGCATATCCGATAGTCCAATCTTTACATGTGGAGCTGAAACACACGCTCGAGTTACTCAAGCCTTCCTGGCATTCTTCTCTATCTTTAGCACACATATTTAAACAATTGTTGTCGGCTCCAAGCCGACGAATGGGGCAGGCAGTGAGAACGCGTCTGAAACTAGTCAGATCCACAATGACGCATCCTATCATCTCTATGGTATGCAACTGAGGCCAAGGCGTTCCCGCACCTCGGG
>MU132301.1:72097-89418 GCA_015039395.1 Ceratobasidium sp. AG-I | reverse complement strand
CTTTAGGTTTCTTACGGAGAGTATGAGCGATCTTGAAGATGCGCCAGAAATCGACGAGGTTGTTAGGTTGCTCAAAGACTGGGTTAAGGCTACAGCTGGTACGTATTTTACCTATAATATTGGATGTTTCTAACTATATTCTATACGAAGGTAAAAATATTGTTAAGGATGGCATTCCTGTTGCGACGGTCTACCCCGATCCTAACGCTGAACACGATCTGCACCCCTGTATCCCTGCCATAATTGGGCTGAAGGTTCTTGAAATGCAGAAGGTGTTTCGTTTGTTTATGAAAGCCCTATGGAGTAAGATATTTTATCAAATACCGCTGGATAAAGCTCATTTTTTGGCTATTAGTTTGGCAGGGTGGACAAGACAAAGTGCCGTGGGAGCGTATCTCCGCAAACTTGGACGATTGGATTTCTGCCGTCCGCCGTCCGTTTGGCTCACCTCTGGGCGATCCTGGCGAACTTCGACTTTCCGTCATCATCACTTGGATTGAGTACATCCAGCTGTGCCAGTCAGGCGCCATCCCACCCGAAAAACATGTGCAGTACTCCCAGGTTATCGCTGGCATGAACCCCATCGATCCGAGCCTGAGCCAGGAATCCTCACGCCGACTCGAGTTCATTCCTCAGCAAAATCGCGAGGTTTGGATCCTTGAGTTCTCGGATACCGTCACAAGATGCCATGCGCCTGGCGGCATACAATATCCCAAAGCTAGCATCGAGTACGGCGAATATCTCAAGCGCCCCCCGGTTATCCGACCTCCACTTGCTCAGCCCCCGGCTGAAGTGACTCTGAACATCGCCACTCGTCCAGCTCGCGTGCCCAATGAGTTTCTAGGTCTTCCCACGGGCGACGCACATCCCACTGCCATAATAGTCGGCCAGGAGAAAGATCTACTGCTCAAATGGGCCAACGCTGCTGCCGAACCTTACCGCACGCTGATCCTCGAACTTATCAACGGTATCAATACTCTCCAGTCTCATCTACCAGCCACGGTAAGTCAACCTTAGCCATTGGGTTGCTGTCGCATGCGCTGACTAGCATATAGACGCCATTTGGCATATGGGTTGGCCAGTACGCAACTGCCATGCCGACAGTCCTCCCGTCGTCTCCAGATAGCCTCGTCGAAGGCTTACAATTCTTTCTTCCCTTTTGGCTACCACTCGGCACTTACTCTCCAAGCGCCGTCGCCGACCTTCGCTCTCGCTTGCGGTATTTCCAGCTTTTCATTGAGGATATGCTTGCGACACCCCTTATTCGACGTGCGCAAAGCAACACACTACCCGGAGGCTATAATGGCACCGTTCAGCTCGCGCGTCCCCTTATTCTTTACTTGCTCAACTTTGCCGCGATGAACGGCAATTTCACCCCTCCCATTGCCCCCCCCTCGGACAAATATGACCTCGCTACACTTCCTTTGGAAGAGCTCCCAAATGTGCTCAGTTGGTGTCGCGAATTGATCGAGGCTATTCAGCTCTCTATTCGCACTCTTGCTCTGACATCAGCCGCTCGCAAGGCCTATACTCCTGGGATCAAGGCCGCTACAGCTCCTGCGCACTCGGCTTCCCCGGCTCTTGCAGTCAACAATCCCTCGGAACCTTCGCCTGGACCGTCGGTTGTACGCGACTCGCAGAAGCAGAAGCAGAAGCAACGTCGATTGAAGAAGGGCAGCGGAGCAAAGGGAACTGGCGAATCTGCGGATCCGCAATCGGACGAGGAGCTGAACGCCGGTGATTCAGGGCACTCTAGCAATGAGCAGGACTACGACAAGCTTGACCCAAACTCGGATGACGATGACCTCGACCCGGACGGCTTCTCGGCCAATTTTGAGTTCACCCGCCATGATCCTGCTGAACCAACTGGGAGCAGCAATCAACGGCCTATTGAGTATGAGGGCCGCACTGATGGGGCGGCAACATCCGTGCGTTCGTTGCCTCATTTGCCAGAGGAGTGCTCGGAAATTTTCACCCAAGGTACATCATGCATCAAAGATGTTATCGCTCTGCTAATCTTAATTATATCATTTAATAGATGCATCAAATTCCGAGAATCTACACCACGTTTTTGGTCCTTTTCTTCCCCTCCCCCCGGCCCCTCAGCGTTTATTACCGGCCTCGTACGAGGAGTTCCTCATTGGCGTTAACCTTACGAGGACAAAAACCGACCAAACACTCCGAGAGTGGAACACCCTAGCGACTATCAATAACTCTGGGTTCACCCAAGATCTCCAGGCTGCTCGCGACGCCGTTGACGAATTACCGTCCCCGCTGCAACCACTAGTTTGATTTGTCTTGGCTCGTCGCTACGCTTGGGAGCGCGCCAAGGCAGCATCTACCCACGTGATCGAATTTCTTCCGCGCTTCGCACTCATCGTTCGTGACATGCTCCAACTTGATACTGGCGTCGCTCAATTCTGGGAGTCAACTGTTCGAGGCCACACCGCCAGTAACCCGGATCTCGACGCTCTGAGGAAGGAGCATAGTCGGCTCTTGAAGGGCATCATTGAGATATCTTGGATTTATAAGGAACTGCTCGAATTCGAAAGGTTATCGACCAAGTGGTTTCAGCGCTTGCCGACATCTTGGCTTGATGACGATAGTGTTCTTTCTTTGAACGGTGCTTCTCTTTACGATCTAGTCGTCCCACTCGTCGATTGGGCGAATGCGGCGCACAAGCTTGACGATTCTTTCCGCGTGCGGCGCAAGTCGATGTGGCGTCTACTCAATAAACCGTTCGAGGCAAGGTGCAATGGATCGCTCTGGTATTGGTTCGGTAATCCTCATCCAGTAGAGATGCCCGAGAGGCTGAATGGTATGTTGGTCTGCGCACTCCCTTACATTATGATTACTTAACTTTGGATATGCAGACTCTCTAACAATCATCAAGGAGATCATTGACAACACCAACGATGATTATGTCAACCTTGGCGCTCCAACCAATCGTCCACCACCTACCGCATCTCTTGCTGCTGCAGCACCCACCGGTGGTGCCTGCAGTTTGGCTTGTGCTGTCACTAACTCTGTCCTTACCTCCACGCCGCCTTCCATCTCTTCTGGCGAACCCGAGATTAGTGGCTCGGCGATGCCAGTCGCTAGCAAATCCAGCAACGACGACGCAGTCTCGGAGAACCACCCAAACAAGCAGCCGGATGAGGCGCCACCGGCAGCCGCCTCAACCGAACCGACTGTGCAGGCCCCCATCTCAACCTGTCCTCTCAGATCTGGCGCAAAATCCCGCCCTACCTCAACCTCTGCCGGAGCTTCTGTTCCTGCTCGTACGACTCGCTCAACTGCAAACGCCAACGCTGATGCGCCGGGTAGGATAGCGACAAAGCCCAGGCGTTTGATGAGGCAAGAGGAGTTGGGTGGGAGCAGGACCAAAAAGGCTCGTTTGTGAATTATTTATCGCATGTATAGTGTACGCTTGAAAAAATATGACGGATGAGTGTCTTCGTAACACTACTCGTAGACCAGCAGGAGATACCACACGGGAAAACTATAGAGATAGTAACTTGTCTTCTGTATAGAGAGCACGAGAGAACATTCGTTGAGATATGTTCTGGGATTAATCACTAGAACGATGAAAATGCTCGCTAATTACATTGTTCCTTTAGAGAGGCAATTCTCCCACAAATATAAGAGACATACATGGTAGTGGGTTTTGCATTGACATGATTTGTTGAACTGAATGTCCCTTAGAAGACTGCAGCTGTGAATCAACCGGGTAATGTTGTGTACGCTACAATCGATAACATCCCTACAGACATGTTTAAACTATTGCTAAGAATATTTGTCGAGGATAAACGGCAAGCGCATGTATGCACGCCGGTAGACAATCACGTGACAGCGTCGATCCCGACTTGACTGCTCGCCAACGCCTTCCAGGTTGCACAATCATTCTCTTGTTACTTTCTCTCTTGTAATATTGAGTTCTACGTACATGCGTTATCTTTCCTAAATTGTGCATGACCGACGCGTCTCTTGCATGTAAGACCCTCTTACATGTTTCATTTAGTTTCATTCCATTTAGTATACATACGCATGTACCAAGCACATCAAATAAATCCATTCCTTTTGTTAATTACTATCCACTGCCTCACGCTGAGAACAATTTGGGTGTCGAAACAGTTCAATGTTATCCTCAATAATAGTTGCGAGGTTGTCTATTATAGGAGTAATGGTACACTAAATGAAAGCCAGATACAGCGAGCTGAGTCTCCGCTAGAGGTTTTCAGGCATTAAGGAGTAAGGTCAAATACAACTCACATTATCATAGTAGCCGTACCGCTATCAACTAAGATTAAGGACGAGATTATCAACAATACCATCATTCGAGCGATAGCATGATACCCGTAATGCGTAACAGATAGTACTGAAACTATCATCATTCAAGCGACAGCGCGCTGCCTGGAACGTGGTAAGTATATTATCGGGAAATGATACCAATCTGTCTATACACAGGCCGTGGGAATGCAACCCTAGTACCTCAGAACTCTGGTTATGTAGAATGATCCCGAACATAGATAAATAGTACCTAATGATATACATTGGACAATATCATTTAGCTCATAGGAGCAACGAGATATAGCAGAATGATATTAGAGCTTGTACCATTATCTCAGCAATAGCGTGTTGCCCGCAATGCATCAGGAAAATGCTCATCTTTCATTAAGATCTCAATTTCAAATTTAGCTAAATTTCTTAAATTTGGCTAAATCCGCTAAATGCCCCTAAATGTGCCTAAATTGATTAAATGCCAAATCTGGAAAAGTGCTAGAAGTAACAAACATGACCAAAGGAACATCTTTGAGAAATTTGAAATTCCTAAATTTATTAAATTTAGGTGTATGAAAAGGGGGGGTTGGTAAAATCTTAAAAACATTAATACAGCTAAATTTAGGATAATATCATTCATTCTGTAGATGAGGTTTTCCCTGATGTGGAGGAATGATGGTATTGACGGTACCATCATTCTAGCGACAGTGCACTACATGAGATGGAGTGAATATTCTATTGGAGATACAAACAATCTCCCGGGAAAAGATTTGGCTAGCATCATATAGTCTATTGGCACAGGACCTGTGCGTGAGAATGATACCCGTAACATCAAACGTGCCGTGAGGATACAAAGATTACAGTGGCTAACTAGTGGATGATATTCAGCAGAGGGGCACAATGTTATCAGCAGAAGTACGAGTGTTGAAGCACCGGGATAACATCGCCATGTGGCCCAAAACCATTTGTTCCAGCAGGTAGCATGCAAATCAATTCAGTTGGCTAATTAAACAAACCACAGGAGTAGGGGTCTGCGTGTCTAGAGATGTTATTACCACCTAGGGTACGCAATGTTATCAGTGCCCCTACAAACATCGTCTGTCTTGGAATACAATAGCTCTATGTCGCAAGATGATAAGAAAATAAGATTATACTAGTCGTGTCTGAAATGCGCACATGCTCATCTGGTTGTCTGTTCAGGAATGATGTTATTGGTAGTTGCGTACGCATTGATGGTACCTGGATAACATGCCTTGTCTAATTAGGATGTTAGTTCGAGAGCATTTAGGTTGAGTTCCAGGCATACATGCTGGGTCTATCAATGGAAGCTCTGTAGAAGGCTCGCTCACGGAAGATGTTATTCTGTGAGAAGAGGGTATTATCCCCTGTCGCAACCGTTACCATATTGTCTCGAATAACATTACAAAAGGCCTGGTATAGAGCGACGTAAGTAAGAGCCCAGATGGTATTGGAAAATAATGATATCAGTAGCTGTATCAGCGCCGAGAGCAGCTCGATAACATACCACATACTGATCAGATGTTAGATCGAAAGCTTACAGCCGGGTTTCTGGGGTATATATGTATTGTGCTAATGAGCTGGCGCGTCGATATAGGTATAGGTAATTGCTCACCCGAGAGTAATGTTATCTCGCCAGGGGATGATGCTATCGGCTGTCACAATCGTGCTTTCATTCGCTCAGATAGCATTACGGAGTTTTCAATAATGTTGCACATCTTCAATAGAAGAATCGATTGATTGAAAGCAAATACAACTACCTTCAGCTGAGCAATGTTATTCGGATGCAAGACCTTACCCGCTGAATAACATCGCGGGGCTATAGAACTACCATTACTATGGGCCACAAATCATACTAGATATCAAGAATAAATGGGAAAGAACCTCTCGCAACGCGATAAACTCGGTTGCCAAATAATAATGTTACCCGTTCTCAAGTATACATCTGCTAAAAGACTTTGTAAACCATACTACAGGACAGTTGGGATACGAGTATAATACTGAGCTAGGACCCCGACAACGAGGCAAGGTTGCCGTCTGAGACGTGGATAATATCGGGGCAAGGTTGCCTCCAAGTCAGCGTCTGAAACGGATGTTATTCGTCAAGTGACCCCCCTTGAGTCATACTATAATGTTAATCCTACTGAAGCGGCTCTAGGTGAACATTCTTTGTGCTCGAGCATTTATTGCACAAGAACACGGAGAATTAGGATTGATGATGGGGATGGAGCCCATAGGAAAGTGTAATGAAAATAGGAAGTTGACTGAAAGCCGGAATTGAGCTTTGTAGAGTCGTATGCCGTAGTAAAATGAACCGATAGTGAACGTCTCATTTCTGATACCCATACTATGCATACAAGGTCAACGCCAGCACGATTCTTATCCTATTCATCTCGCTCCTCATCGTCCAGCGGAACTGCTCTCATTTTCCTCGCTTTCCCACCCGTTTTCCGAATAACGGCCTGTTCCTCCCCGCTCATCACAGAAACGGTAGCAGGCTGAAGGGGTATCACCAAGTCTTACCAGCCACCGGCTGAATCAGCCAGGAATTCATGAAATTACCATCTATTGGCATGGCATGGTATTTGGGCAGAATGTCTGATAATTTAGCCTCTCCCTAACTGGAATAGACGGTGGATGGTAATATGCCGCCAGCCTGCCACCGGTTTCGTGATGGCCTATCCCTCCGGTCGCCCTTCGCGTCCCAGTCGTCGGCATCCTTCCTCGCCTCTATCCCCGCTCATGCCTCTTCGCAGCCTCCCTTTCGATTTTCTCGTCTACTTCATCTAGCGAATCCGCCCAGCATTGGTCTCCTCGGCCCTCGCTCTTCTCTTGTCTCCAGGAGAACCACCAGTCGCATCCTCGTGTTCCCTGTCTGAAACAACGAAAACATGCGCCACGTACCCTCCGCCCCTCTTGGGCTATCATCCACCATCGAACCCATCATCCGAATCACACTTCCTCTCCAACTGGCTCGTTCGATCCAAATACCTCCTGCTGCTGACGCCTGACTCCTCGCTCTGTCGAACCCGCCACTTCTCGACGCGTGAGGCTTCCTCGGCCTCGAAGTTCGGTTTGCCGTCTTCTGGAGTTTGCGTTTCTCGCGCTCAGGATCCATTGTAGGCTCTGGGGAGAGGCTCAACCGAATGTCGTTGTCCCACGGTAGGTTCGAGTAGCGGAGGACATGGCCGTGGGTTGAAGAGTCGTTGATTCAGTGATGAGGACTTTGCATCGGAGGACGCCGGCGTATTTGTGTTGCGTGTAGAGGTAGATGCGTGATTTGGGGTGACTGGTTCGGAATGCGTTTGGGATTGTGATGTGAAGGTTGAGGTCGAGGTCAAGGTAGTGGGAGGAGCGCCGTCAACGTTCGTGCTGGTGTCGAAGATCTCTGTGTCGAGTTGAGGAAACGTGAAGCCGTCGGACCGGCGGAAAATGCGAAGCTTGGTTTCTTTTTGTAGAGATACTCGTGTCAGTTGGTGAGAAATTGGGGATTAGGGTGTAGGACCTACTATCTCGCCATTATCGCCTTGGGTCCATCTTCAACAAATAGCACTAGTAGCGTCTAGTATGATATCGCTATTTCTTTGCTCTTCGAACTCAACTATATCGTTCCCTCCACAAACACCTTCATCGCAGAATGCTACTCCATGAACGCCGTCCGGTTCGTTGGGACAATTCGAAAAGCGTAGCTCGCCACTTCCGGAGTCCTGAGCCGGACTCGCGGCTCCAACGTCTAGACACCCAGCGGCCTCGTCGGCCTGAACGTTGCTGAGCAATGAGTCTGTCAAAAACTAGTTGTGCAGAACGTGGGAATCCATCCAAGAGTCTTGAAACGCTTTGCCACTTTGGAGCACACGCTGAATGATGTGAGGTTTCTGTATTGCGTAATAGAAATGTTAGAAAGCAACACAGCCTTCCTCGCGTACCTGAGGACGAGTCTTCAGTGAGTCCTAAGTCTTAAGTAAATAAAACCAAATGACTAGCGAAGACTTTCGTGTTCAAGTAAAACTAAAGAATAATCTACATAAATCGTGTCTATATGCTAGGGCTTTTATAGTTTTCTCAATGGTGCCCTGCGCCCAATCTTTCGCGCCCTGTGCCCTTTCTTTTCCTTCGAGTCATTCGTGTATGCGGTTTATTCCATTTCTTTCTAATTCTTTCGACTGCGGGACTGCTGCGCGCCTCGAGTGCGCAGCCTTTCCGCATGGGTCGCTTTTGGTGTAAGGCCGCGGGCTTCCGGGCTAACCCCGGAGTCCCGTGATCCTTACAAATGAGTGACGCAGAAGACTCGAACGCATGGGAGTTAGGGAGTAACATGGGTCATCCGTGGGTGTGCGTGGTTGATTACCACGGGTACGCCACAAAGACGGATGATAGCCCGGATGGATTTGTCACCCATCCATCGTAGCCCACCATTGTCAAATTCGAACCGGGCCCACCACATCAGGTAAACACCTTTTTTCTACGCGGCGCTATGTAGACTGTGTAGCAACGCGAAAGGCGGTTTCGGCGCTTTGTGGTTTCACGTGATTTACATAGATCTTTTCCGAACACTCGGTTTACATGTAGGAATACATATATTTTCTGGCATATCTCATGTGAACTGGACTTCTATTAAGAGCTACATATAATCCAGCAACTACATAGAGCCTTGGCTTCTACATAGAGCCATGTACATCAAGCTAGCCTATGTAGAATTATATTATTATCCGAGAACCTTCATACCAAACCATGTGATACGAGCTACGGAACGATGGGCGTGTAACCGGCACATCTGAACCCCAACTAATTCGTTGCAAGAGTATAATATAGGTAAAGCAATAGCATTATTGACGAGAACAGGGCACGAGAACATGCACGCGGTAAAGGAGTACTACATTAACGACTACTACGAACATGTAAGTATTGTGGAGGGTGACAGTCTGAGCGGGGACAGGGTAAATGAGATTGAAATTGTAGTAAAACGCAAGAACGACGTGCGAGAGGCACCAGATTCGGCTGTATAAACAGGCTTGAACGCGTGTTGCCAGCCTTCTACGTTGGCGTGGAGCGCGCGTCGTGCCAGCGCGCACCGGGTTCTCGTGTCGGTGTCCCAATCACCTCAAGCGCTCACGGGACGGGACTCGGTGTGCGGCGGGGCGGCTTCTCGGTTGCGTGCGAGTCGTCCCCGAGGCCAGCACCAGTTTGCGTAACAACGCACGCCCGCATAGTATTGATCCACCCCTGGACAGCGTCTCCTTGAGGTTCTTGTAGCACGCGAGTGCCGTCCCACTAATAAATAAGAGAGGATCAGCTGCGAGCGTATGATAGTATTGAAGGCTAACAGGAACGTACCAATTAATTTTGCTCCATTCGGCGTTGATTCTCCATCCGATGCCAGTGCTCCATCAGTGCAAAAAAATAGTGGCTGCTGTGCTGGCTGAGATAAAAGAGGCTGGCAGTTGAGAGGAGGTCCGTCGCCGACGAGAACCTGTAGGAGCGGGAGACGAGAGTTTCTTCGGAAAACTTCGGGACGAGGTGGCATGTCATGCGAACGCGGGAGAGAGGGACAATCTGTCCGATGCGACGATGGCTGGCGTCCAATTCGGGGCTGGCCGTGAAAAGTTGGTGTGGGTTGGGGGCGGAGGCAGAAAAAGGCCTAAACGGCTGAATATAAAGCAGTGGCTCGGACGGGAGGTCGCGAAAGATTGGAGGGATTCGAAAAATGGCGTGTACACGCACTGCGTAGTAATCTACGCCAAAAACCATAAGTTATATTGTCAACAATCGTATTCAGCACGCAGGTTAAGTTAGGTACGCACGATGGAGGCCAGGCGGGGCCGAGGAATTTGCGAGGAGCACGGTGTCGAACCGGGCCTGCCGCTGCTGACGGTTGTAGCGGTCGTAGACGGCGGGCGACGCGCGGACGAGGTCGATTTTTCGCCCAACCAGCGGGGCAAAGGGGAGGCAGTCGTGGTGGAGGGAAAACCGACTCCACACTGGAAACGGCATGTCTTTGTGGATTATGTCAGCCGCAGTAGTTGAGAACTGGCGGACATATCGTCGAAGAGCAGGAATAAAGTCCGTAGCGCCGTAGTCGGCGATAATACTAGATCCGAGTACCTTTGGATGTGTCGGAGCGGCGGCTATCTGGATGTAGGGCGATAGCAAATGAATTGCTCTATCCTTCTCGCGCTCCGTCCTCCTCCCTCGCGCTCGACCTGCCACGTCTATATTTGCGTAAGCCCTCCCATTATACCCACCACTAGCACCCCCATGCTTACCTGCACCCTCGTTTCCAGCCCCTTCCTCGTCGTCGTCGCTCCCGACGTCTTCATCTGACTCATCCATGTCCTCGTAAGTCGATTCGACCTCCTCCTGCCCCGGTCGCACTCGGAGCTTGCGCGCTGACACAACCCCCGCTCGTTCCAGCTCGCCTCGAAGAATTCCCCACGCCTCCTGGCGTTGCAGGAGCAGTATCAGTTGAGGTTCGGCGTTCACTCGACTCGTAAATGGATAATAGAATTTGACATAGTCCTTGTGTAGACGCTCTGGCCCCTCGGTGTTGTACCCGTCGGGTGTGCCCATTTCGCGTGTGCTGTGAGGATAGTGACTTATCATGTGGATCTTCGGTATGCCATTCCAGCCGTACTTCGTCTTCAGGACCTGTTGCTGACGGAAAATCGCCTTGTAATTGTGGAACTCGCTTAGGTCGGCCTCCATATTGGCAACGTCGTCCTCGTCAATCTGCGGGGCGTGCGATCGATACAAGAAATCGACCAAGCAGCGTGCGGCTCCCACGGCATCGCTGGGTCTGCTACCAGCCACCAGCGGCAATAACACTCGCGCCACCATTTTCGACTCAGTTCCAGTCCATTGCGTGAACGTCGTTATGCCGTTGTGGAAGTGGCGTAGGCCGGCGTAGTGTGTCATAGCGCGGAAGCGCTGGTCAAGTTCGTCTGCACCGAGGATCCGAGTCCACCACTTGACGATATGTGACTTGATCACGCCCTTGTGCATCTGGTGCAAGAGGTCGGGCATAATCGTCGCTGCACCGTTGACCCACGGCAGATCCCCCCAGAATGGCCAAGTCTCTCGTAAGCCCGCGCTCTCTCTCCTTCCAACGCAACCCCGCTGACCATCTTGAAGCAGCTCTTGGGTCTGGTGCTTCGTTCGTAATCGCCCGGGGATCCCCGACCCTCGCTCATGGAACGGAACGACGCAGACGGGGCATCGTGAAGACAACGAGCAGGCAACGGTGCACTGCTCTGGCCAATCACCGATGTGGGCGGCAAAAATCGGGTACACGCGACGAACGCCGCCGTCGGCACAGCGCATTTCGACCCCGATGACGGACGCGTTCTTGAGCGGCTCGAGAATAATCGCCATTGACTCGTGATAAACTTCCCACTGCTTCCGACTACGCTCTTTATCGTTTGTTATCCACGAGAGTTTAGCCACTGGTATGTAGCCTACAAGCAGCATTGCGCTCTGTGTTGGGCGTCGCCGGATTGACTTGCTGATGTTGCCAATACTCTGATAGACAGGCCAAGCTGATTTGTCACCTCCCAGCTTCGACAATTGCGTTCGATCTGTCGCCAGGATAATTGGCGCGATTGTAGCTCCTTTTCCAAGTAAGTCCTCAACTTAATGTCAGTTTTATCGTAACGGTAACTAATGGTTTAGTCTCACCTGCATTCGCCACCACCAATCGCCCGTCCACATCTCGCTATAGACTCGAATCCGGCGCCCATCAACCGTGATTGTCCAGTTCTTCTCCAGCGCGTACTTCGTATGTTTGTCGAGCCGCTCAAGTCCAATCAGATACCGCACGATCTCGACCGGGTTCCGCTTGTAAACAACAAACGTCTCTTCTCCTTCGTTGTTGCTGACCTGGAATGACGTACTGGTCCAGTCTGGTCCGTGCTCCAGAGTGTCAATGGATTGATAGAACTCGTTGAGGTTTTGCCAAGGTAAGCCTCGTTTGTGCTAATGAATAATGGGTGATGAGCTCGACGCTAATTTTTTTCGTACGGTAGGCTCACCCGCTCAAGTTCAAAGTAACGCGCGCGATCTCGGTTAGGAATCGGCATGGTGGCCAACCATTCCGCGAGCTCAAACCACTCTTTCTGCCTCAGAATGTTTCCCGGACGTGGTTGTGCGTCGGCGCCATCATTGTCGAGATACTCCCACCGAATGACGTTGGCAGCCCCTCGATGTACTTCGATCGTCGCATAGCCATGGTTTTGACACGGGACAGGCGCTTCGTCGGGAGCTTCGCGTTCGTTGGCATTGAGTAGACCGGGATCGTTGTGTGCATGCTCCAGAGGCGGTGCAAACGGTTGATGAGGTTCGTTGTCGCCATATCCCCTTCCGTGTTCCTCGCCGCCACGGTCTTCGTCTCCTCGGTCTTCGTCTTCCGTACTGACGTCCATTGGCTCCGCAGCATTCGCTTTGTCTGAAATGGCAAGTTAATCAGCGCGCTCGACGTTCACTCGCGTTTTTCTTTACCTTCAATGTGCGTATTGTCTTGAGTTGCGCCACCTACTCCCTCTTCGCTTCGCTGACGAAACTGATGCCTCTGCTGGCGTGCATATTATCTTTAGTGTCTTATATTTTAACTAGAGAACATCAAACTACCTCGGCAAGTTGAGAACCACGAGCGATCGTTCGTCGGTAAGTTTGTTTTGCTACTTCACTCAGCCCCGTCATAGCCCGCTCACGCTTTTGCCGGCATTCCAGTTTTTTCCCAAAGTGATATCGTAGTTTGGATGGGTCGGGAAAACCCTTCGAGCAAAACGGGCATAGATAGAGGTTGGACGACATTGGGAGGTCGTGATACGATGGGGGGCCGGCAGTATCGGGGAATTGGCGTATAGATTCGCCCTGCTCTATATCGTCGGGATTTGTTCCGCTGTTCGTGGCGATCTTCGGCGGCGCGGTACGGCGTCATTATTTGGGTTAGTTATATTTGTTTTGTATTTTTGCTGGGTTTCTTACTAACGGTTCAATCTGTTACTGTATATCTGTTTGCAATAATTGCCGCCTGTCATTTTTTCTTGGTTTTGGGGCCGATGACAGCGCTGAATCTCAGCAATGCCAGCCGTCATGCTCGCACCCATCGAGGTGACGCACCGACATCTGAAAATGAGTATAAATGCCCAGATAGGTTCTTTCCTCTCTCTCGCTGAACTCCCACATCCAACATCAGTTCGCATTCCTTCGTGCTAATTCTTCCCTACAACCTATTCCATTGATTTTCTTTCATTTAATTCGATGTCAACTCCCTCTCAGCACGAGACCTCCCTCGCGCGGGATCGCCCGCGTCGACAGAACATCGCTGTTCCTATTCGAGCGCAACAAGAAGGTATGTTCTCGACTCAATTATCTTTGTTTATTGCTACAAACGTTAATAGTTGAAGAGCGTCGTAAGGTTCGCACAACCTATGAAGATTCGGTTGCGCAACGTGCTGCTCGGGTGGAGGCTGCAGCGCGACCCGCGCCTTTGAACGACAGCAATAACTTCATTTTCGGCACACCGATCCCCCAACCTCCTCCACGCGCCGGTAAGTAGATGATAATCCCTTCACAAATTGTACTCATTTCTTATGTAGACCGAGCGCAAGAGGATCCCGATCAAATCTCTCCGCTCGCATTGCATTACCTTTGTAAGGTTGCCACGCGCAATGCCAAGGATCTTCGTGCGGCTTTTGAACAAAAACTCATTGGCATCCCCGAGTTGAAGGAGGCTGCAGACAACAACCGTGCAGATGAAGCCCCACAACCCGACCCTTCCCTTGACGTCCAGCAGACGACCAACCCGGTTGGCCAAAAGGGCAAGGGTCGCGCGGGCGGCCCAATTGCCGAGTCTCATGCTGAGACAAACTACCGGGGGGTACGTGCTTTGCCAACGCCCGCTGTGCGCTGCTAACAAGTGATATAGATTATTGCAAGCAACGTTTCGCACCCAGTTCAATCCAAGCACGCGCTCGCCAGTAAGTGATCAGTACGCCTACTGCATTACATTGTAAATGATCAACTGGCGTACATTAGCAGCCAAGCAAGCCCATAAACAGGCCAATCGTGACGCTACTCAGGGTTCCCCACTCATACGCACCAATACCACGACGATCTACCCCGGCAAAGAGAAGACCTACCCAATGACCCCCTTGTCCCCGCCTCGACCAAGGGCTATTGGCCAACCAGCCAGCACGTGCGCGACCAACCAAGGACAGCCTACCCGCCCACCACCGGCGTCCGGACAACGCACGACTGTCCACAACGTCGCAGCTGCGGGTCAAACCCCTCAGCCTTTGGCCCCACTGCCCAGGCCGGTCGGGACCGTGTTGGTACCGGAGACGCAGGAGGACCACCGCCACAGACATGAGTCTCAAGGACGCCCACGCCATGCCCCGCATCCTGCCCCACATCCTGCTCAGCAGGTCGTTCGTCCCGCCCACAGTCGCGCGCCTCCTCAAGACATCTCTAGCACTCGTATTACGGCTGTTCGCCACTCCAACAATCGTGCAGGTGTGTTCACTCGATTCAAGCAAGTGTTTGCGTACTAAACTTGACATTCCTAGAATCACGACACACCCCGATCACTATGGGATCTTGGCCACCGAACCGCTCCAAGCCAAACACCACACGCAAGAGCACACCAAGGCGGGACGAGCATCACGATCGTGCTAGCGTCGCCCGGAATCAGCCAGTGGAAGATGTACAGGACATTGGTATGCTCGAAAATATCGACGATATCGACAACGTCGACGACGTTGACAACACCAATCAAGACGGCAATGGATCAGCAAAGGTAAGTGAATCCTTGTGATTATGGCCCGAATAATTTACTTATATAAATACAGAAAAAACCCCGAACACGTCCTTGCATTAAGGGGCATAAGCCCGAGACACAAAGCACCGTGCGGACGATGCTCGACGCCGCTCTAGCGCATGTCCTTGCGGGCGGTACGTACGAGCACCCGACGACTGGTCCAAACTCGCAGACGTGCGAAGACTTAGCAGCAAAGGCATGGGGTCTGGCGTGTCGGAAGACCAAGCGTGATTACCCGATGCAACCCAGTCATCTCAAAGTCGTAAGTGGAATTTCCACCCCAATGTCATGACCCAGGTCATGTCATGTGGCTTGCATTTCTGGTGGCTTGCACTTCTGGTGGCTTGCACTTCTGGTGGCTTGCATTGTGACTCAGTTGCATGGAGGAGTCATTGCATGACTCCTGCACTGGAGTCATTGGAGTCATTGGAGTCACAGGAGTCATAGGAGTCACAGGAGTCATAGGACTCACATAGATAGGAGTCATGTAGTATTGTCCATAGTATATATAGCTAGGAAAGCAAGCCTGGAGTCCCCAGGTTGCTTTACCTTGGCAATCACCCCACCTTTGGGGGGACCTGGCTGGGTCCCCCAGCCTGTCCCCTTCCCCTTCATCATTCACAAGTCAGCCTTCAGGTGGGTTGTGACACCCAAGTTATTTTTCGGACAGCTTAATACATCCTGTAGCTTGACGCGCATGTCACTACAAGCCGATCCCGAGCCAAGACAGCACTGATACCGGAGGTCGACAAGTTCTTCGGGTTCGATACCGACGACCATGCAAAGAACGCCGCGCTCTCCAAAGAGCTGCTCATGGACGGCTTCCACCAAGCCGTAAGTGTTTGATCTAACGTCTTGGCAGTTTATTGACCACCTTTGTAGGATCGAAAAAACAACTGGCTCGATTTTCAGAGCGAGTACATGCGACGGGCGTGTCGCGCAGTAGCATTTAGCGGGGCCGCCTCGTTTGGGGCAAGGCATCCGCAGGCATTTAGCCCCTTTCCCATGACGTTCGTGGCCTTTGTGTGTACGATTGTAAGTACACAGACTTCACGATTTGCTACGTTGCTGACTCATGAACAGACTCATCATATCATTTATTGCTACCGGGATGGCCCGCTCGCGCCCGATAAACTGAGCGTGCCGATGCAGATGTGGGTATACCGGCACTACATGAAGCTTCTACTCGACATGTTTGATAACCACCAGAACACGTACTCGATAGCTATTGGAACCATCAGCGACTATTGCCGGTGCGTTCGCGTCTTACGTGACTCATCGTTAGCTGATACTAAATCATCCATTTCAGTGAAGCAGTTGTCATCGTGCCTGCTATAAACCCGGCCGACGCAGGGCCAATGCGTGCGTGGAGCCCCGACGCTCCCGAACCGTATGTTTGTCGTTTCCCGGACCCCTCGTCAGGTTTGTGTCTCGGTTTTTGGGTTCATACGATTATTAACACAACAGATAGATTGCGAGATGGATGTTGATGATGACAACAGAGAACCTACCGGGCCGTTCGATGACGACTACGCATCAGGAGAAAATGCAGGCTTCTAAGAGGCTGGGAGAGCCCCGGAGCTGTCGGAGGTGTGCGCCCAATACGCGAGCCTCTGAGACCTTTGGAGAGCTTCGGAGAGCGCACAGCCACACCTTAGTTCAGGGGCTCAAAAGTCCAAAAATGCGCCCATACTCTTGAATTTCTATCTAGCCAGTACATTATTTTTATTTTGTTCCCAATGTGAATCTTTTCAAAAGTTACCCTAGGGGAGCTGCATGGCCAATGCATTGTATGCAACTGTGGAGCAATTCCGGGAGGGCCTTTGGAGCATCAGGAAAACTGTGTCCATTCCCCGAATGCTCGGAAGTGACAAAAGTCTTCCGAGCTATGGTGCCCCTTTCCGGACACTTGAAAGTGCTCGGAAAGCTGACTAAGCATGTCAGGCTAAGCACAGATGTAGATACAAAAGGCTAACTCAACAGTTATCCATTCGTTTTGAACGATTTTTGCGCCATTGGATGCGCAGCAAAATATTACCTTAGGATCAATGATGTATGGCATAGCAATTAGTGTTGGTTGGCATCACCCGAGCGCTGATACGGACAACTGGGCACGTGACTGCACTCACGTGACCATGCTCGCAGCTGTCAATGAATAATATCTGAGGCTCCTCCTCCTCAGTACTGTGGGACTGTAAATGTCAGGATG
>MU132301.1:59126-72087 GCA_015039395.1 Ceratobasidium sp. AG-I | reverse complement strand
TGTCACTTCCGAGCATTCGGGGAATGGACACAGTTTTCCTGATGGATAGTAGGGGAAGAGGTCACATGACCTGTGGCTGTGCTCTCTGATCACTCCCAGACACATCCTGCCCCGGTTTCTCAGTCTCTCTTCTAAGTATTTAGACACGAAAAAAAAGTTGTACTATGCAAACCAATGAAAATAATTTGATTGCAATGGTTTTTAGCAAAAAGCGCTGGAAAATCCACATGTCACTGTAAATACAGGCACTAAAATGGGGCTGTGCGCTCTCCGAAGCTCTCAGAGGCTCGGGTAATTGGCCCACACCTCTGACAGCTCCGGGGCTCTCTCAGCCTCTTGGAAGCCTGCAATTTCTCCTGATGCGAACAGCCAATGGCAGGGCCATCGCGTCATCGGGATGCGTACACCCCTGATGACGACACACCTACTGACGCCGAGATCGAGGAGGACGTAGATTTCGAAGAGAAACCGGCGGGATCTGACAATGGCGAGGGCGAGGGTTACCTTGGCGACTAATTTACCCAACTTTGCTGCCGTATACGATTGTGTTACTAATATTTTCGTATATACACGTTTTTTTCTGATTTTTCCGCTCAACACGTATGACAAACCTCTCCACTCCTATGTTCTCTTTCCCTCACCTCTGTTTGACCTTTGTTTGGCACGTACACGCAGCCACCTTGCAGTCCAAGTTGTCCATGTTTGTTACATCTCCAATAGTAATTGATGCATTGAATCATTGAAACTTTAACCTCGGATATGACATATGATAAACTACACATCAAATTGAGAGGCAACTGTGTGTTTTCATAGCATGGTAAAGCTAGCAGGTAGCCACCCGGGTGTCTATGTATGAAGCAGGTAGTAACTTAATAGAACAATTGTAACAGTCTGAATGACTACATAGCATACACATAGTCCTTATGGCAAGCACACAAGATCACCCATGTGACTACATAGAATGCATGCAGACACCTAAAGCGACTACATAGAATGCATATAGTCAACCTGTAGCGACCACATAGAACACATGCAGTCACATAAGCGACTACATAGCAAATATGTAGGTTTCCAGGTGGCTACGTAGATTCTCTATATTTACTAGCGTGGTTTATGGGGTTGCTATATATTGCTACACGGTTCCTACATGGTTACCATGTGATTTATACATAGACCAATTAGAGGGCTATGTAGCGTGTACATGGTCTCTACGTAGTTTCTACGTAGCGTGTGACTTGGTATGGAGAGCTACGTAGTACTATGTATTTTTCAATAACCTAAATCGCTACAGTGTCTATGTAGTACTATGTAGCACCGTGTAGAAAAATGGTGTTTGCCAGATGCACGGACATGCGCGGTGGGTATCATTGTATTAGTAATTCGCATAAAACCCATATTAGTATATATTCTTGCATGGTCTGAACAGCCTGAGCAAGGCCAGTTAATGACAGGGTACCGACCCAGGACCCAACCATCATTTGGGTCCAGAAACTCTGGGTGTTGATCCAATGCAGATGGCTAACCATTGGATGGCCATCATAGAATGTGCTCTTGGCATCAACTAACGAATCTGTGATGATAGGAGAATCAAGTGTCTTGATAAAACTAAACCATGAATTCGTCAACCAGTGGTGTCAAGTAATATAACATCATGATATCTATCGAGGCCGATGACCTAGTCTTAAAGTACGGTATGCTAACAATCTTTCATCCTTCGGAAACACAACACGCCCTTCTGTGCCAATATGTGTAACAGATGAAGCTCGTAGAAGCTTCCAAAACCCAGCGCGCCGACTTGCGCCTTGATGGCGGCATTTGTGTGCGTAATCTGACTAAGTCACTCGGGTGCTGAATAATACCCGTGGTTACTCATGGAAGTACCCGGGAACATCCATTGTGTGTGGGTTCTATTGCCAATTACCACCGGTTAACCCACCATCCGAACCACCTACTTACCACGGGTACAGCCCGGATGATAACGTGGTTAGCCGCATCCATGTTAGACCCTAATGGGAGTTCAAGTCGGCGAGTGTTGAGCAAGAAAGATACAGATCGAGGAACAATAAGCCGACCTAGACGCAAGTGCTAGGTGGCTCGCTGATTAGTGGCTTGAGCGGATCGCTGGTCCTCGCATGAGTAGCGCCTGATAAATGTACCATATAAGGACATGACGCGTGACTGCGATGATTTGTCTTTGATATTTGTCATGGAGGCGCGCCGTGTTTACCACGACACAACATTAATAGGGTTACGATTGACGACGACACGCCTGCGGCACCTCTTCACTGTCCTTCGATTTTGTTGCCTCGATTTTGTTGTTGCCTCGTCGACGAAGGCATTGTTATCCCTAGCCTTGGATTCAGCGCTAACTTAGATGATGAGGCGTCATCTCACCTGTGAGGCCTGGAGGAACCGTGGGCATGCTACATAAAGGCGTGTTGATACAGGGCAGGCGATGTATCACGCAAACTCGACCTCCACAGCGGAACGACATGCCCCCAGGCTCTCCTCCCACTGGAGGGTTTCGCAAGTTCGCTAAGCATTGTGCCCGCGGCGTGAAGAATGTGTTCAGGCCAGAGGCTCAGATGCCTACCTTTCAGGCGCCGCTTCAGTCTCAGTCCCAGTCTCAACCATCCTCCGGAGACCCATCTTTACAACCTGATCTTACTCCTACTCGCGATCAACTCCTAGAGCCGCTAGTCCAATCCCAACAATCGGCATTACCACCCCGACCGGTGTCGAGCGCTGGCGCTGGCGGATCAACGTCTACTCCTGATCTTATTGCCACTAACGATACTCATCCGGCCAACGCAGAGTCAACGCTGGCCAAGGCTGCGAAAAAAGCTGGAGCAGATGCATGGGCCGGACTCAAAACCACACTGAGGTTGGTGGAGAAGAGCTCGGATGTGTTCCCGCCTCTCAAGTCCGCCGTGGGCGGGTTCCTTGGTGTGATTGACATTTTCGAGGCGAGTGGCTCCACTTACCTCATATGCCCCTGTACAGCACTTACCCTGTTGCGAGTTTAGACGGCTTCCCAGAACAGGAAGGACTACGAGGCGCTTGCTTTGAACCTCCAAAGCATGCTCGACGCATGCAGGGAACACCCGGGGGAACATACATCCTCCAGGATGTCCGAGGCTCTAAAGGCTATGGCGAGGTAAGTTACTTCCTAGTCCTCCAGAGAACCTCGAAACTGACTAGGCCGTAGTGGGCTCGAGAAGGAAATAGAGCATGTTTTCGAACAGCGTCATCGCCCGGGATTCAAGCGCCACCTTGAGGCAGGACAGGACGTGGGTGATGTGCAAGAGTGTCATCGCCGCATGGAGATTTTCTGCCGTGAGCTGCAGGTGAGCCCAATTCAGTGGAACGGACCGACCCAGAACTGATCTTCTCTCAGCACAAAGCGCTAGTGGAACTCTCAAACAATCAGCAGGAGCAAAAAGCGGTATGTTGATCGTGTAATCGAACTGCGAAGTCTCTCATCTGATATACGGACCTGCAGGAGGCACGACTGAAGGAGCTAAATCCAGCTCTGAAGGCGATGTATGACTCGAGCATGTCCACTGTCATCGGTCGGCGCAAGTGCACACCCGGGACTCGTAAAACAATCCTCGCCGGGATGCGGGAGTGGGCAGACGACCCCGACAGTCCGAAGGTGTACTGGCTGAACGGCATGGCTGGGACCGGGAAGACGACGCTGGCGTATAGTTTCTGCGATGAGATGCAGGCCGCTGGTCGACTTGGCGCGAGCTTCTTTTGCTCTCGTGCGGACGCGGACAGCCAAGACGTGTCGAGGATCGTTGCAACCGTCGCATATCAACTTGCGCGTCTGGTGCCTTCCTACCGGGAGGCACTGAATCAACGGATAGGAGAAGACAAAGACATCGGAGCACGAGAAATTAGGATCCAGTTCGAGAAGCTGATACGAGATCCCCTACTCAAAGTCAAGGCCTCTATACCCGAGGGCATCGTGGTCACGATCGATGCGCTAGACGAATGCGACCGACGCGATGGCGCCCAGGACATCCTGAACGTGCTCCTTCTCAACGCTAGCAACCTCCCGATCAAGTTCTTCGTTACTTGCCGCCCAGAACCTGGGCTCTTCGACATGCTTCAATCGGAGAGTAAAGACCAACGCTCCGAGCTTCACCTCCATGACGTTGAGTCGTCGTTCGTACAGGCAGACATCAAGACATATTTGGAGGATGAACTCGGCGCACTTTCTTTGCCTCAAGAGAAACTCGAACAACTTGCAGAACGGGCTGGGGCTCTTTTCATCTACGCTGCAACAGCCGTGCGCTACATCCGTCCCAAAGGCCGAGGGGTCAACTTCGGTCAACGTCTTGATCAGCTGCTGTCGATAACGTCCAAGACCAAGACCAACAAACACAAAGGCATCGATGACTTGTATACGGCGGTCCTCGCCGCTCCCTTTGCCGACGAAGACCTTGATCCAGGGGAGAAGAAGAACATTCGACTGGTCCTAGACACGGCACTATGCGCTAGAGAGCCGATGAGCGTTGCGACTATGGCGAAGTTATTAGATTTCGATGAAGAGGAGGATGTCATACACGCACTACAACATCTTCGTTCGGTACTCCATGTGTCCCAAGGCGCCAACCTCATTTCCACGCTCCATGCCTCCTTTCCTGACTTCATGCTCGATCACGAACGCTCGAAGGACCTGTGTTGCAACGCCGCGAAGCACCATCAGCACCTCTCCTTGTGTTGTTTCAGCACTATGCAGCGGCTACTACGGTTCAACATCTGCGAGCTCGAGTCGTCGTTCGTGCTTGACGAGAACATTCCGGACCTCGCCCAAAAAATCGAGAACGCAATACTGCCTGTGCTGTATTACGCTTGTCGCTACTGGGGAGACCATTGGGTGTCTGCTACGGATCCGGGCGATCTTCTTTCCGCGCTGAAAGCATTCCTGTCGCGTCAGTTACTCTTCTGGATGGAGGTGCTGAACTTAAAAAGCTGCATCAGTGCAGGCGCATCGACGTTGGCCCAGGTTTATGCATGGTTACGGGTGAGTGTTCCCAACAATGAGCCCTGGCAGGATACGTTCTGAAGAAACACAGAAATTGGGAGAATCAAACAGTGTGCTTGAGCTTGCCCTAGACGCTAGCAGGTTTGTGACAGCGTTCGGCATGAGCTCGGCATCTCGCAGCACCCCCCACATCTATATCTCTGCGCTTTCGTTTTGGCTCGAGACAAGTCCGGTCCGACAGCAGTACTGGAAGCATACACGGGGACTGATTAGTCTAAAAGGGCCAGCGATGGAGCGACGAGATTTGTCGTGTTTGGCGACGTGGAATACGGCCAGCGGTGTTTGTTGTGTCACATTCTCACCCAGCGGCACGCGCATCGTCTCTGGCTCTTCCGACAACACTATCCATGTGTGGGACGCACGCAGCGGTGCTCTAGTAGCTGGGTCATTCGAGGGACACACCAAGATGGTCAACTCTGTGGGGTTCTCGCCCGACGGCACTCGCATCGTCTCTGGTTCTTACGACACTACTATCTGTGTGTGGGACGCACGCAGCGGTGCCCTCGTGGCTGGGCCGATTGAGGGGCACACCAGTGCTGTCATGTCGGTGGGATTCTCGCCCGATGGCACTCGCATCGTCTCTGGCTCTTCCGACAACACTATCCATGTGTGGGACGCATGCAGCGGTGATCTTGTAACTGGACCGCTCGAGGGGCACACCAGTTCTGTCATGTCTGTGGGATTCTCGCCCGACGGCACTCGCATCGTCTCTGGCTCTTGCGACAATACTATCTGTGTGTGGGACGCACGCAGTGGTGCTCTCGTCGCTGGGCCGTTTGAGGGGCACACCAGTGCTGTCAATTCTGTGGGATTCTCGCCCGACGGCACTCGCATAGTCTCTGGCTCTTACGACAAGACTATCCGTGTGTGGGACGCACGCAGCGGTGCGCTCGTGGCTGGGCCGTTCGAGGGGCACACCAGTTATGTCTTGTCTGTAGGATTCTCGCCCGACGGCACTCGCATCGCCTCTGGCTCTTGGGACAAGACTATCCGTGTGTGGGACGCACACAGCGGTGCTCTCGTAGCTGGGCCATTCGAGGGGCATACCCTTTCTGTCAGGTCTGTGGGATTCTCGCCCGACGGCACTCGCATCGTCTCTGGCTCTCATGACGAGACTATCTGTGTGTGGGATGCACGTAGCGGTGGCCCCGTGGCTGGGTCGTTCGAGGGACACGCCAGTGATGTCAGGTCTGTAGGATTCTCGCCCAACGGCACTCGCATAGTCTCTGGCTCTGACGATGGGACTACCCGTGTTTGGGATTCACGCAGCGGTGCCCTCATGGCTGGGCCGTTCGAGGGGCACACCGATTATGTTAGCTCCGTGGGGTTCTCGCCTGACGGCACTCGCATCGTCTCTGGCTCCTTCGACCACACTATTCGTGTGTGGGACGCACGCAGCGGTGCTCTCGTGGCTGGCCCGTTCAAGGGGCACATCAGTCATGTCAGCTCTGTGGGGTTCTCGCCCGACGGCACCCGCATCGTCTCTGGCTCTTGGGACAAGACTATCCGTGTGTGGGATGCACGCAGCGGTGCTCTCGTGGCTGGGCCGTTCGAGGGGCACACCAATTATGTTCATTCTGTAGGATTCTCACCAGACGGTACTCGCATCGCCTCTGGCTCTCACGATGGGACTATCCGTGTTTGGAATGCATGCAGTGGTGCTCTCGTAGCTAGGCCGTTCGAGGGGCACACCGAGAGGGTTATGTCTGTGGGATTCTCGCCTGACGGCACTCACGTCGTCTCTAGCTCTTTTGACAAGACTATCCGTGTGTGGGACGCAAGTAGCGGTGCTCTCGTGGCTGGGCCACTCAAGGGGCACACCAGTTATGTCGTGTCTGTGGGATTCTCGCCCGACGGCACTCGCATCGTCTCTGGCTCTTATGACAGCACTATCCGTGTGTGGGACGCACGCAGTGGAACCCTTCAAGTGGGGCCGTTTGTGGGGCACACCCGCTCTGTCAACTCTGTGGCGTTCTCACCCGACGGGTCCTGTGTCGTCTCTGGCTCCGACGACCACGCCGTCCGTGTCTGGGATGTTGCTTCCCTCTCACCCAACGACTCTCAAGCTTATACGAATTGGCTGATGGGCGAGAATGGCATGGTCGTTACTCATCAGAAGCAACTTTTGCTATGTGTGCCTCTTGATCTACGGACTGGCCTTATATCGCCACGTAGCACTGTTTGTATCTACCGGAAGGGCGCTCTTGAACTTGATTTTAATGGGGTTTTGTTGGGGAGCGACTGGGTTGGTTGCTACCAAAGCCACTGAACAATGCTACATTTTCTAGGTATTTCATGTATCACACCATATGTATTGTGGTTTATTTTCATCACTCGTACTATTTGTGAACTGTGGCGAGTTCTGTCTGTGATTAACCGTCTTTTGTTATAATTTTTTTTCCCTCAACAAAGCTCCAAACTTAGCCTCACTATCGTGGTTGGAGTATGCGATACGAATGATATGATAGAGGGGTGGAAAACCGGGGCTCCGGGACGCGAGGACTCGCGGGCCGGGAGGCCATGCTCGACCTTGGAGGGCATATAAAGGTGGGTGGACGTGAACAGAAAAGTTCGAGGGAAGGTCGACACGTAGGGAGGGATGCGCGCCGCCGAACGGTCTCCAATATTGTGGTCGCCACAAGACGTTCCGGTCCGGGTTGGTTAGTGGTCTTGTCTCGCCTTGCCTGGCTGGAAATGGCGGATACCAGGTAATTTAATTAAAGAGGCCCTTAGTTGCATAGAGTGTGCACAAGTAGATAGACTATGTAAAACTTAAAAAGCGAAATCTAGCTAGTTATCATCTCCCATGGCCCTCATGGTCCATGTCCGAGCCTATAATGTGTGCCATAAAGCCGAGTGTTTGATGGCTCCCATCAGCAATGCGACGCTGGTGAAGCGAGAGTTTGAGAACTTGTACATACTCCATGGTTTCCGCTGAGATGTTATGGAGTGTGCAAGTCACTTGCTAGATGAGAGCCTGCACTTGTTTCCGGAAAGTGATTTGAGATGTTTGGCCTTATCTGGACCCTCATCCACGCACCTGACACGCCTAGCTTAACGATGCCAGGCATCGCGTCATCTCAGGCTCCCCAATTTCTATGAATCTTGCTAACTTGTTGATCGAGGCATGGTTATTCTCATAACTTCCGTCTCTGTCCAACGCCTGGAGGTTGCATAGAAATTCTGCATGCGGATGCGTTGAGATAACACAGCCGAGGCATCTCCCAGACTCGACCACCACAGTAGAACGAGATGTCCTCAGGCTCCCCGCCCTCCGAAGGGTTTCGTGGGTTTCTCAAGCGTAGCACCCGTCGTGCCAAGAAGGTGTTTCGACCAGAGGTTCAGGTGTCTACTTCTCGCACCCCCACTCCGCAGCCTCGATTCCAGCCTGAGACGTCGACTAGACCCCCATCGCCGCAATCTAGTCTCTCCAAGGAACAGGCCACGCAGCCGCCGGACCTACCCCGGCAATCGGCGCCTTCGCCCCAACCAGTGCCAAGGGCCGAACAGCCAACATCCACCTCCTTGCTCGCAGCCACGAGCAGCGTCGAATCAGTCAAAGCACAGTCGGGACTTGCCCAGGTCGCAAAAAAAGTCGGAACTGGCGCATGGACCGGACTCAAGGTCACGTTGAAGTTGGTGGAGAAGAGCTCAGATGTGCTCCCGCCTCTCAAGTCGGCCGTGGCTGGGTTCCTTGGTGTGGTCGACATATTCGAGGTGAGTTATCTTTGCCTCATGTTATTGTTTAGTACTTACTCTAGCTCGCGTGCAGACGGCCGCACAGAACCGAGAAGACTATGCAAAGCTCGCTTCGAACCTCCAGGTTATGGTCCAGGAGTTCGCAGAGCGTCCAGGGGAGCAAACGTCGTCGGGGATGTTGGAGGCATTGAATGCTATGGCGAGGTAGGTCACTCCCCCACCTCGAATTACCCCCAAAGCTGACCGAACTACAGTGGCCTTCAGAAGGAAACGGAACATGTGCAGGAACAGCGGCAACGTTCGGAATTTAGGCGCCATCTTGAGGCAGGGCAGGACTCGGACGACGTGAAAGAGTGCTACGAGCGCGTCGAGACTCTACGTCGTGCACTCCAGGTGGGTCTGTTCAGGCCAGATGTTGTTGAACGTTCCCTTAAATATATACTAGGACAAAGCGATGATGAGGCTCTGGAGCATCGGAGAGGAGCAGCAGGTGGTAAGTTATTGTGCAAAAGGCCAGCTTTCACATAACATCTGACATCGGAGCCTACAGGACGCGCGCCTCAAGGAGCTAAATCCAGCTTTGAAAGCAATGTATAACTCAAGCATGTCCACCGTCATCGGTCGACGCAAGTGCACGCCCAGCACCCGTGAAGCGATACTAGCCGGGATGCGGGAATGGGCCGACAACCCCGATGGGCCAAGGGTGTACTGGCTGAACGGCATGGCCGGGACCGGAAAAACGACGCTGGCGTACAGCTTTTGCGCCGAGATGCAACTGGCTGGCCGACTTGGCGCGAGCTTTTTCTGCTCTCGCGCGGACGCAGATAGCCAAGACGTATCGAGGATCATACCGACCATTGCATATCAGCTCGCGCGTCTCTTGCCTTCGTACCGAGAGGCGCTGATTCAACAAATAGGCGAGGACAAGGATATCGGCGCGCGAACGATCGAGATGCAGTTCGAGAAGCTGATACGAGACCCCCTACGCGAAACCAAGTCGTCGGAACTGAAGGACATTGTCGTGACGATTGACGCGCTAGACGAATGTAGCCGACGCGACGGTGCTCAGGATATCCTAAGCGTGCTAATGCTCAACGCTGGAGACCTGCCGATCAAGTTCTTCATTACTTGTCGCCCAGAGCCTGGGCTGTTCGATGTCCTTCAATCTGAGGAGCACCGCCGCTCTGTGCTCCACTTGCATGAAATCGAGTCGTCTTTCGTACAAGCAGATATCCGAACCTATCTGGACGCTGAACTAGGCACGATGTCTTTGTCCCGGGGAAAGGTTGACCAGCTTGCAGAACAGGCTGGAACTCTCTTCATCCATGCTGCCACTGCAGTGCGCTACATTCGTCCGAAGGTTGGAAAGGTCAAGTCCGACCAGCGCCTCGATCAATTGCTGTCGATCACGTCCAAATCCAAATCCAACAAACACAAGGGCATTGACGATCTGTATACAGCCGTGCTCGCCGCCCCATTCGCCGATGAGGATATAGAGGGCTGGGAGAAGGAAAACATACGGCTGGTCCTGGACACGGCAATATGCGCCAGGGAGCCGATGAGCGTTACGACGATGGCGAAGCTACTAGAGCTGGATGACGACGACGATGTCACAAACGCGCTGCAACATCTTCGCTCGGTGCTCCGCGTCTCTCAAGGCGCCAACCTCGTCTCTACGCTCCATGCCTCTTTTCCTGACTTCATGCTCGACCGCCAGCGCTCGAAGGATTTATACTGCAATACCACAAAACATCATAGACACCTAGCCCTGCGTTGCTTCAGCACGATGGAGCGCTTACTACACTTCAACATCTGTGGGCTTGAGTCATCCTTCGTGCTTGACGAGAAAGTCCAGGACCTGGCAACAAGGGTCAGCGGGGCAATATCGCCGGAGCTCTTCTATGCTTGTCGCTACTGGGGAGATCATTTAGGATTCGTCAACACTGTGGACGATGTTTTCTCTGCACTGGAAGGATTTCTGTCCAGCCAGCTGCTGTTTTGGATGGAGGTGCTGAACTTGAAGAACTGCATTGGCCCGGGTGCGCAGATGTTAGCCCGAGTTCACGTGTGGTTACGGGTAAGTGTACTCGTTTCAAAATACTCAGAATGATTTCTAACATTATTATAGAAATCACCAGCGGCGATCAATGTCGTCGAGCTTGCCCTAGATGCTAGCAGGTTTGTGACAGCATTCGGTATGAGTTCAGCATCGCGCAGCACACCCCATATCTATATATCGGCACTTCCGTTTTGGCCAAGGACGCGCCCGGTCGGAGAGCGGTACTGGAAACAGACAAAAGGGCTGATAAGGCTGGAAGGGCCGGCAATGGAGCAACGAGACCTGTCGTGTTTGGCAACATGGAATGCCGCTGGTCGTGTTCATTGTGTAGCATTTTCGCCCGATGGCGCCTGCATCGTCTCTGGCTCCGGCGACGGTACGATCCGTGTTTGGGATGCGCGTAGCGGGGACCTTATGGTCGGGCCGCTCGAGGGGCACACCGACGGAATCGCCTCCGTGGCGTACTCGCCTGACGGCACTCATATCGTCTCCGGCTCTTCTGACAACACTATCCGTGTCTGGGACTCACGCAGCGGGCGCCTCATGGCTGGACCTTTCGAGGGGCACACCGACAGAGTCGATTCTGTGGCGTTCTCGCCCGACGGCACTCACATCCTCTCCCACTCTGGGGACATGACTGCCCGTGTGTGGGACGCACGCAGCGGTGCTCTCATAGCTGGTCCATTTGAGGGACACTCTGGCGGGATTGCCTCCGTGGCATACTCGCCTGATGGCACTCAAATCGTCTCTGGTTCTTATGACGGCACCATCAGTGTCTGGGACGCGCACAGCGAGCATCTCGTAGCTGGGCCATTTAGGGGGCACACTAGCTGGGTCATCTCTGTAGCATTTTCACCCGACGGCAGTCGCATCGTCTCCGGCTCTGAAGACAAGACTATTCGTGTCTGGGACTCCTGCAGCGGCCACCTCGTAGTTGGGCCATTCGAGGGGTACACCAAGGGGGTTACCTCCGTAATGTACTCACCCGATGGTACTCATGTTGTCTCCAGCTCCTACAACAATATCTGTGTCTGGGACGCACATAGCGGACACCTCGTGGCTGGGCCATATGAGGGGCACACTATGTCAATCACTTCTGTAGCGCTCTCGCCCGACGGTACTTGTACTGTCTCCGGGTCTTATGACAGCACCATTCGTGTCTGGGAGACATACAGCGGACTTCTTGTGATTAGGCCATTCGAGGGTCACACCAGCCCGATCTACTCTGTGGCGTTCTCGCCCGATGGCACTCGCATCGTCTCTGGCTCTGGCGACGGTACTATCCGTGTTTGGGACGCACGTAGCGGGGACCTCATGGTCGGGCCGCTCGAGGGGCACACCGACGGAATCGCCTCTGTAGCGTACTCGCCTGATGGCACTCATATCGTCTCCGGCGCTTTCGACAACACCATCCGTGTCTGGGACTCACGCAGCGGGCGCCTCGTGGCTGGACCCTTCGAGGGGCACACTAGCTATGTCGACTCTGTGGCGTTCTCGCCCGACGGCACTTATATCGTCTCTCACTCTCAGGACAAGACTGCCCGTGTGTGGGACGCCCGAAGCGGTGCTCTCGTAGCTGGCCCATTCGAGGGGCACTCCGGCGGGATCGCCTCCGTGGCGTACTCGCCTGATGGCACTCAAATCGTCTCTGGTTCTTATAACGGCACCATCACTGTCTGGGACGCGCGCAACGGGCATCTCGTAGCTGGGCCATTTGAAGGGCACACCGGCCAGGTCATGTCTATAGCATTCTCACCCGACGGCAGCCGCATCGTCTCCGGCTCGGAAGACAAGACTATTCGTGTCTGTGACTCCCGCGACGGGCACCTCATATCTAGGCCATTCGAGGGGCACACCATGCGGGTTGCCTCCGTAACCTACTCGCCCGATGGCACTCATATTGTCTCTAGCTCTAGCAACAATATTTGTGTCTGGGACGCACAGAGCGGACATTTAGTGGCTGGGCCATATGAGGGGCACACTATGTCGATCACCTCTGTGGCGCTCTCGCCCGACGGTACTTGTATTGTCTCCGGTTCTTATGACAGCACCATTCGTGTCTGGGAGACATACAGCGGGCTTCTTATGAATAGGCCATTCGAGGGCCATACCAGCCCGATCTACTCTGTGGCGTTCTCGCCCGACGGCAC
>MU132301.1:28165-50283 GCA_015039395.1 Ceratobasidium sp. AG-I | reverse complement strand
ACAGGGCTGTTGGTACATTTTTCGCGTGAGTGTAAATTCGTACGCAAAAAAAAACATGTACTGCACCTTTCAGAGACGGCCACCACGGGAAGCCCCGGTTCACCAGGAAGTCAATCGGCTGAGGGCTGGCATTGGTAACAACCCACCCAATCACCTCCCAGCAAAGCCCTATCAAAATTAAGTCTAAGGATACCCTTCCAGTAGATGCAAATCGGGTTGTGTGGCCTCGCGAGCACAATCCAAAGATCGACAGGGACGCACAGCAAGAGTTGCCCCTGTTGAGTCGTGACTACGCCTCGTTGGTCCATAATCCAGTCTGCTAAATCGACGGAGTCATGAATGTGGACAGGAACAGCATCCCAGATGCGGATAGAATTGTCCCAAGAGCCAGAGACAATGCGAGTATCATCAGGCGAGAACCCTACAGAGCTGACCAGGTCTATATGCCCCTGGAACGGTCCTGCCACCGGGATGCCGCTGCGTGCATCCCAGACACGAATTGTCTTGTCGTTGGAGCCAGAGGCAATGAGAGTACTGTCTGACGAGAACGCTACAGAGTTGACCCTCATGGTATGCCCCTCGAACGGCCCGGCTGCTAGAGCCCCGCTGTGTATGTCCCACACGCGGATGGTTTTATCGGAAGAGCCAGAGACGATGTATGCGCTGTTGGGGGAGAATTGTACAGAGTTGACGGAGCTGGTGTGCCCCTCGAATGGCCCAGCTACGAGGGCACCGCTGCATGCATCCCACACACGGATAGTCTTATCGTCAGAGCCAGACGCGATGTGAGTGTTGTCGGACGAAAAGCCCACGGAGCTAACCTCATCGGTGTGCCTTTCGAGCGGGCCAGCCACCAGAAGCCCGTTGCGCGCATCCCAGACACGAATAGTCTTGTCATGGGAGCCAGAGACGATGCGAGCTCCGTCAAGAGAGAACGCTACTGAGTTGACTGGGCCAGTATGCCCCTCGAACTGCATAGCTAAAAGAGCTCCGCTGTGCGCGTCCCAGACACGGATGGCGTTGTCATTAGAGCCAGAGACGATGTGGGTGCCGTCCGGTGAGAATGCTACTGAGTTGACCGCACTGGTGTTCTTTCGGAATGGCCCAACCAACAGAGCACCACTGTGTGCGTCCCAGACACGAATAGCACCATCATCGGAGCCAGAAGCAATGCGAGTGCCTTCGGGTGAGAAACACACAGAGAGGACTAAATCGGCGTGTCCTTCGAAGGGACCAGCCACGAAATCCGCGCTGCGGGCCCCCCACACGCGAATGGTTTGGTCATGAGAGCCAGAGACGATACGGGTGCCGTCGGGTGAGAAACCCACAGAATAAACTCTTCTGCTATGCCCCTCGAATGGTACTGCTAGGAGAAGCCCGTTGCGGGCGTCCCATAAACGGATAGTATCGTCGAAAGAACCAGAGACGATGCAAGTGCCGTCAGGCGAGAATTCTACTGAGAGGACAGAGTCCGAGTGTCCCTCAAACGGCCCAGCCACAAGGTCTCCACTATCTGCATCCCACACACGGACAGTCTTGTCGGCAGACCCAGAGACAATGCGAGCACCATCAAGCGAGAACTTTACAGACATGACCCGATTGGTGTGCCCCCGGAACGGTCCAGCTACGGGAGCTCCGGTACGCGCGTCCCACACACCAATAGTCTTATCGTGAGAGCCAGAGATTATGCGAGTACCGTCGGGCGAGAAGCCCACAGAGCTGACAGAATCGGTATGCCCCTTGAACGGCCCAGCCACGAGAGCACCGCTACGTGCGTCCCAGACACGGATAGTCTGGTCTTTGGAGCCAGAGACGATATGAGTGCAATCTGGGGAGAAAGCTACGGAGTTGACCACGTCGGTGTGCCCTTCAAAAGGCCCTGCTAAAAGGAGCCCGCTGCGTGCGTCCCAAACACGAATGGTTTTGTCGCGAGAGCTAGAGACAATGCGAGTGCTGTCGGCCGAGAACGCTACAGAAAGGACCCAGCCAGTGTGCCCTTTGAACGGCCCTGCTACTAGAATCCCGCTACGTGCGTCCCAGACACGAATAGCATAGTCGGAAGAGCCGGACACGATGCGAGTATTGTCCGGCGAGAACGCCACACAAGGGACGCTACTGGCAACATTCCAAGCTGTTAGACACGACAAATCTCTTCGCTCCATCGCTGTCCCTTCTAGATTAACCAACCCCTGCGTGTGCTTCCAGTACTGCTGTCGGACTGGACGTGTTTTTGGCCAAAACGGAAGTGCCGAGATATAGATGTGGGGCGTGCTGCGAGACGCTTGGCTCATGCCGAACGCTGTCACAAATCTACCGGCGTCCAGGGCAAGTTCAAGCACGTCGTTCGTTCCTCCTGACTTCTGTGTTGTTCTCAGTATAGGTCCCAAAAGAGTTCAGCAACAGAAGCACTTACCGGTAACCATGCATGAGCTTGGATCAACATCTGCGCACCTGCACCTATGCAGTTCTTCAGGTTCAGTACCTCCATCCAAAACAGCAGCTGGTGTGACAAGAAGTCGTGTAGCGTAGAGCAAATATGGTCCAGAGCCTTAGTGGATACTAAATGGTCTCCCCAGTACCGGCAAGCGTAGAACAACTCCGGGGAGATTACCTCCTTGACCCTTTCTGCGAGACCTGAAATCTCTTCGTCAAGAGCAAACGATGACTCAAGCTCGCAGATGTTGAACCGCAGCGAGCGCCGCATTATGTTGAAACAACGCAGAGATAGGAGCTGGTGGTGACTCGCGGCGTCGCAGCACAGATCCTTCGAGCGCTCGCGGTCAAACATAAAGTCGGGAAAAGAGGCATGAAGTGTGGAGATGAGGCCGCCGTCTTGAGAGATGTGAAGGACCGAACGAAGGTGTTGCAATGCGTCTGTAACGTCGTCGCCGTTGTCGATCCCCAGTAGCTTCGCCATCGTTGTAACGCTCATTGGCTCTCTCGCGCATATCACTGTGTCCAGGACCAGCCGGATGTTTTCCTTCTCCCCGGAGCCAAGCTCTTCGTCGGCAAATGGGGCGGCGAGCACGGCTGTATATAAGTCGTCGATGCCCTTATGCTTTTTGGTCTTCTTCTCAGAGGTCATCGACAAAAACTGTTCAAGGCGCCGAGTGAAGTCGACCCGTCGACCTTTGGGACGGATGTAGCGCACGGCAGTGGCAGCGTAAATGAATAGAGTCCCAGCCTGTTCTGCAAGTTGCCCAAGATTTTCGCCTGATAAAGACATATCATCCAGTTCATCCTTCAGATAAGTTCTAATGTCGGCCTGTACGAAAGATGATTCAATTTCGTGGAGATGAAGGACAGAGCGGTGGTGTTCACTCTCTGATTGAAGCATGTCGAAGAGCCCAGGCTCTGGTCGACAAGTGACCAAGAACCTGACTGGCAGGTGTCTAGCATTCAGAAGGAGTACGTTGAGGATATCCTGGGCGCTGTCGCGACGATCACATTCATCCAGGGCGTCGATCGTTATAACTATGCCCTTCGGCACCGAGGCCCTGACTTCGAGTAGGGGATCTCGAATCAATTTCTCGAACTGCGTCTCAGTTTGGCGCGCGCCGATATCTTTGTCCTCGCCGATCTGTCGAACCAGCACCTTGCAATATGAAGGCACCAGGCGTGCGAGCTGATATGCGATGGTAGGTACGATCCTCGACACGTCCCGACTCTCTGCGTCTGCGCGAGAGCAGAAGAAGCTGCCTCCAAGTCGACCTGCCAGTTGCATCTCAGCGCAAAAGCTGTACGCCAACGTCGTCTTCCCGGTCCCAGCCATGCCGTTCAGCCAGTACACATTTGGGCTGTGGGGGTTGTCCGCCCATTTTCGCATCCCCGTGAGGATGGCTTCACGGGTACCTGGCGTGCACTTGCGTCTACCGATGACGGTGGACATGCTTGAGTTGTACATCGCCTTGAGTGCTGCGTTCAGCTTGTCGAGTCGTGCTTCCTGGAGGTCCTCGTGTTAGATGTCAGCCATTCGCAGCTCTCTCGCATGGCAGCTCACCATTTGCTGCTCCTCCCCAATTTTCCAGAGCCTCATCATCGCTTTGTCCTGGGATAGAGTTTAAATTTCTACTTAATACCATATTACCCGAGCGTGCTCACCTGAAGCACGTGGCGTAGCTTTTCGACACGGTCGTAGCACTCTTGCACGTCATTCGAGTCTTGTCCCACCCCAAGATAACGCCTAAATCCTGAGCGCTGCTGTTTTTTCTGTACGTGCGCCATTTCCTCCTCGAGACCCCTACAGTATACTCAGTTTTGAGAGTATGTTCGAGGGAGGAAGGCGGAAGTGGCTTACCTCGCCATTGCATTCAGCGCATCCAGCATATTGGATGAAGTCTGCTCTCCTGGGTGTTTTGCGAAGTCATCAACCATAGCTTGGAGATGCGAGGCGAGCTTCACATAGTCTTCTCGACTCTGAGCTGCTGCCTGTACTCAGAATAACGTAAGAACTAAGCAATAACATGCGAAACCAGATCACTCGCCTCGAAAATGTGGACCACGCCGAGAAACCCAGCCACGGCGGATTTGAGAGGTGGGAACACATCTGAGCTTTCCTTCACCAGCTCCAGAGCAACTTTGAGTCCCGCCCATACGATTTTTGCAGCCTGCGCACGCCCCGGCTCTATGTCAACTGGTTGTGCGCTATTAGCGGTTGTGGATGAGTTGGTGGACAGTGGTGGTTTAGCGCTTAGCACTGACTGCGGTGGAGTCGCTGGTCGTTGGGGTTGTGCCGGCGACTGGATGGGTTGTTCCGGGTCGGGGATAGTATCTGGTGGCGGGGTCTCGGTCAGCGGATGAGGCTGGGGCCGAGGGTTGGGTGAGGGTGTGCGCGGGGCAGACGGTTGAAATCCTGTTCGAAGCACCTCCTTCATGTGCTTGAAGTGCTTGCGAAAGCCCCCTGAGGACGGAGATCCTGACTCCATGCCGATTTGTGGTGATAGTTGAGTCTATCTGCACTACCTCAACATATATGTGACATCGCTATATACCGTCCATAGCTTGAGCGCTTGATCTCCCAAGTCACATCAAGGCACTGCAGGTGTCGTCCGTTGCAGCCTTCGAGAAGTCGGTCCCTACGGGCCGGAAGCGCTCAACCTTGGGGCGATGAAGTGGCGCACACATGATACCAAATTCTCAGGTGCCACATGAAACCAAACACACCAATCTGTTCTCTTGACGCGGTTACACCTGACGTTCAGCGAGAAGCACAGGCTGTTAGGGAGAACATCCAACCTACCACGCTCGTTCAGCTTGGGAAACAAACTAGGAACCCAAAATTCATCTCTGTTGTCGTATCTTCTGAAACATAAGCACTTTGCGGCGGGCCTGCCTTGCTCGAGCTCGCGCCTATCATTTGGCTGTAACGCACAATCAAACGGCCTTCTGCGGGTCTGAACTTGTTATTCTTCTCTATCGCTACGGGCCAAATACTGAAGCACGGCAGCACGTTCGACACCAGCCTTGCTTTCAAACCTCCTTGAAATTCGACGAACTTTCTCACACTCTCTGACCCAGCGCAACCAGAAGTGCGGCGCAAATACCGTACACTAGGAGACCGAATCGCAGTTCTCGATATCCACTCCTACCCAAATGTAATTTCATCCGGCAAGGCTCTTCTGCGACCCAGGCTCGACAGCGTGGCCTAGCTTATTTGCCTGTCTACCTACTTGCTTGCCGACAGTGCCTGCTTCTAACGCCTCTGACTCTGAGTCTCGGTCAATAACCGCCGGTGCGGTGATCTATTGCTGGATATGTCAGTCTTCAGACTTCCGCTTGCAGACGAAATCCTAAATTGGGCCACGCAGCTTGATCCGAGTGGCAACTAGACTGGAGTGAGGGGTAGGTACAGGAATACCCCTTGACAGTGACGTATTACGACTTTCAAGGATCGATCAAGCGCGTAAGACCTTGCCTAGACTTTTCCAATACGTAGCCTATCCTGGCGAGTTTGACCGCCAGCGTTCTGCGAAAAAATAGTACTGAAGCCCAAAATGTTAGTTTGGGAGTATGTTTCGTTGAATATAGGTATGCTATTGATCGTTTATAGCTCGAGAAAGTCGTACCATCTCAACGCGCAATGACAGCTCATGCCCGAGGTTGACAGTCTCGTCAATGCCGGCAACCCGGACACCCAACACGTGAGCATACCGTCGGCCACACAGGGACATGGACAGGGCTACTCGAATAGACTTCTACTGACGCACTCTGGTTATGATCCTTTTGCGGCCCTCGAACGACGTGTGCGCTCTCAGCGACTAGACAAGCGTCGGCTCAAGGGAGTACTGACTAGATAAAAGCAGAGCAAGTGTAGGATGTGAAAGACAAGCTCACTGTCCCCTCGGGCTCTGATCAGCTACTCAACACTCAACCACCCCATATCATTCCTCACATCCATAATGCTGTTCACGATCCCTCCTCTCGTCGCACTCGCTGCGTATGCTTCAGCCGCACCTACTGGCTCGAGTACCACCGTCTCCCAGGCGAGCAGCGCCAGTAGCGCCTCGTCTGCCGCTGCTGCCACTCCGACCGTAGCGTATGCGTCGGACGACATGAGCTACTCGCTCTGGAACAAGTTTGCGGACACCACGCCAGAAGCTGTACGTGGGACGACGGGAGGGTCGATCCTAGGACCTCAGAACGTTGCGCTGGAGAGGCAGGGACCTGACTTCTTGGCACCTCCAACCACCGACTCGGGATCTGTGTACGTATAAGCCCCGATTTCTCTTATTGGCTGATGCTGATGAGTTGAGTAATACAGTGAGAACGTGAAGTGGCCCTTTGCGCTGTCGCACAACAGGATGCAAGACGGAGGCTGGGCGCGGCAACAGAGCGGTATGTGTTGGATGTGTTTCTCACAAAAATAGTATTTGACAAGCATCGTTGAATAGTGCGCGATGTGCCACTGGCGACCGCAATGGCTGGAGTGGACATGCGACTCAACGCAGGTGCTATCCGGTATGTAATCCATGCCCTTCATCTAGGACCCCGCGCTGACATGTATGCGCAAGTGAAATGCACTGGCATCTCACGGCTGAGGTGAGTCACTGTTTGTGGACTGGCTGGAATATACGTACTGATTAGTTTCTCTCAATATAGTGGGGATACGTGATGGCTGTACGTGGTTCCAGTGCAAGACCTGCCCGTATGGAACGCTGACACATTTAATAACTACACATGTAGGGAAGCTGCCGAATCAACTCTGTTGACCAGCTGGGTCGTAATTACCTGGCCGAAATCGTACGTATTCTTTTTCTCGTGATTCACTGGTGCGAGGAACTTAAAGCAATGTAAAGTATCCTGGAGATCTATGGTACTTCCCGAAGGGTATCCCTCATGCAATCCAAGGAATGAACGATACTGCTGATGGCTGCGAGTTCCTTTTGGTACGTCGACTATCTCACCATGTTATATATATTTTAACGATTTACTTTACTTCGATAGGTCCTCGATAGCGGCACATTCAGCGAGGATTCCACCTTTACCCTTACAGACTGGATGGCTCATGTACCCAAGGAAGTCCTCGCAAAGAACTTCCGAGTCAACGCCTCTGCGTTCGATCATATCCCGGACCGCGAGTTGTATATGATCCCGTCTGCGGTACCCGACATCACTTCCGCAAAGGAGAACGTTGTCAGCCCCGCTGGGACGGTGCCACTTCCGTTCACTTTCGCAGCCAGCAAAGCTCCTGTTCAGAACGTAAGATGTTTCACAAGATGTGATGAAGCAAACACTGAATCTGAGTACATGTAGGTGACCGGAGGGTCGATCAAGATTGTAGACTCGAGAACATTTGAGATCGCGCAGACAATCGCGATGGCCGAGGTGACGGTTGTTCCCGGCGGCATTCGTGAGCTCCATGTGCGTACCTCGTTCTCTAGGTTAAGAACTAGTGCTTAGACTTAGCACCTCATTCACAGTGGCACCCCACTCAACCGGAGTGGACGTTCTTCCTCGAAGGCGAAGCGCGTATCACGGTGTTTGCTTCGTCCGCCAACGCTCGGACTTTTGACTACCAAGCTGGAGACATCGGTGCGTTTGAAACACATCTCACCCCCCAGAACCCTTTTGTACCTCCTGCTAACACATGTACGCCTTAGGATATGTTCCTCCCTCATTCGGTCACTACGTCGAGAACACTGGTAACACCACAATGAAGTATCTCGAGATCTTCAACTCCAATATCTACGAGGACATCAGTCTGAATCAGTGGCTGGCGCTCACGCCTCCTGACATGGTCAAGGTTCGCCGCATATTCTCCTTCACTAGAAGAGGTGGTTTATCTGACCTTTTCCTTATAGGCACACTTGCAGCTGTCCGACGAGACGATCTCGCAACTGCAGAAGGTGAAGCCATTTGTGGTTGGGCCCGGCGAGTGGTAAACGACTCGAACTTAACGAGCTGAGACGAACTGTAACGCGAAGGAGACCAGAAAGTGTGATGGTCAAATGAACCATAGACATAGACATAGAAATAAAATACTAAACTAATAATATCTAATTGGTTGACAATATTGTTCGACTCCACTTGCAAACCCGCGCATTCTAATTCTCGGTGATTTGGCCAGAACGTGAAATCTTTTAGATCATTTAGCTTTCAAATGTTTGATTTCTTCTTTCTCCCGCCCTAGGGTGCTACGAATAATCAAATAACCACCACCTTGCGCCGCATATATCGAGCTTGGGGCTATCGAGTAATTGCTGGAAAAGGTACTGATTCCTGAACGTCCCCCCGGGTCCCCCAGCGGTGTTTGAAAAATATAGTAGATCTATAACTGCCTAGTATTAGTGAAGCAATTATCAAGGAACGGATTACAAATGTAGCCGTGCTGTGAATCCTTTATCCCAACGATGAACAGTAGACAAAAAAGATAGTGACCCCAGAAACCCACGCCAGGACGCTGTTGGGACCTGTATGGCGCAAAGAGACAAGCCGTTTTGAATACGTCCTGGGGGATGACTTAGGCTCTAACCACCACGGTCTATTACAGTGTAAATGGTTCTCATGATGGGTATATTCGGACAAATGAGCGGAAACGGACTTAGATCCTTCAATCGCGACATCTCCAAGTCGCTGGGTTACAGCTGTAAGCTCAAGTCACTCAGAATCTAACAAATTATTAAATAACTGACCATTTTTACAGCTCACGAGCAATTCTAGCTGAACCTCACTGGTACCTGTGCTGTATCCATTTTTGGCATACTTGGCGAAGCTTGGCGCTCTGGGAGGAAAGTGGCGCTAATCAAGTGCCACAGGGAGCCAAACAAATATATATATTCTGTTGGAGACAATGACACCACATCTACGCTTGACTCATGGTGGAAAAAGAGAAAGACCTTGAGAGCCCATCCAGATCAACATTAGCGCGAGAAAGTTCCTTCGTGCTTTTCGATACCAGCGAATGAAACACGACAGCAGCCTCGACCCTAGTTATGTATCTGCATCTGCTTCAGAGTCTCCCAGTTTGTAGCTTGCCCTTTGGTCTAGTGCACCCAAATAATCCAGCAGAAACATGTTGGAATACTAGGCTGCGCTATTTTGGGGTCTAGGCTTTTTATAATGGACTCCAAGCCAATGGGGCTCTTCTGCGGCCGTGGCTCGATCATTTGCTCTTCTGCCAACCGACCCACTCTCGAACAGTACCATCCTTCAAGAAATCCAATCTCGAATCTGAGCCAATAACCACCATTGCGGCATGCTGTTGCTGGATATGTCTATTCCGCAGCCTACCGCTTGCTGTCGACGTCTTGGGTCGAGTAGCGCAACTTGATCCGGGTGGAAAATAGACTCGGGAGAGGACACAGAAATATCGCCTTGATGAGTGACGTACTGCGGGACCAGATGTCAGATGTCGATCAGGTGTACGAGAAGTTGTCTAGATTCGACCTATCTGGTTGATTCGGTCTTCATGGTTCTGCAAAAAAAGGAAATCCAACCACAAAATTGAGTATAATGAAGTATCTCACCGAACACTAAACATGAACATTACACTATTTGTTTTCTGCAGGGAAGAGATACACCTAATTTGGTGCGATGACGGCTTGTGCCCGAGGCTGACAGTTTCTCGTCAATGCCGTCAATCCGGACACCCGACGTATGAGCATACCGTCGGCGAGGCACAGGAACATGGAAACGGCTGCTGAACCTAGCCCCAGCTGACAAGCTCTGGTTATGATCCTTCTGCGGCCCTCGAACGACGTGTGCGCTCTCAGCGACTAGACAAGCGTCGGCTCAAGGGAGTACTGACTAGATAAAAGCAGAGCAAGCACAGGATGTGAAAGACAAGCTCACTGTCCCCTCGGGCTCTGATCAACTACTCACCACTCAACCACTCCATATCATTCTTCACATCCATAATGCTGTTCACGATCCCTCCTCTCGTCGCACTCGCTGCGTATGCTTCAGCTGCACCTACCGGCTCGAGTACTACCGTCTCCCGGGCTAGCACCGCCAACAGTGCCTCGTCTGCCGCCGCCCCTACTCCGACCGTAGCGTATGCGTCAGACGACATGAACTACTCGCTCTGGAACAAGTTCGCAGACACCACGCCAGAAGCTGTACGTGGGACGACGGGAGGGTCGATCCTAGGACCTCAGAACATTGCGCTGGAGCGGCAAGGACCCGACTTCCTAGCACCTCCGACCACTGACTCGGGATCCGTGTATGTACAAGCCCCGGCTATTTGTGCTGCAGACTGTTGATGAGTTAGGGGTACAGTGAGAACGTGAAGTGGCCCTTTGCGCTGTCGCACAACAGGATGCAAGACGGAGGGTGGGCGCGACAACAAAGTGGTACGTGTTGACCGTCCTGCACAAATAGGAAATCGTCTGAAAGCTATTGGATAGTGCGCGATGTGCCACTCGCAACGGCGATGGCTGGAGTAGACATGCGGCTTGAAGCCGGTGCTATTCGGTATGTGGCTTATTTTTCAATCCAATTATATGTGCTGACTTGTATGCGTAAGTGAAATGCACTGGCATCTTACTGCCGAGGTGAGTCCTGGTGTGCAAGTAAGCTAGAGCTTGTATGCTAAAACCTCCTTCTTGATACAGTGGGGATATGTTATGGCTGTACGCTATCCGGTCTCAACTATTGGCGTATCTCAAACTGACTGGACTGGGTATGTAGGGAAGCTGCAGAATCAACTCCGTAGACCAATTGGGGCGCAACTACTTGGCGGAGATCGTACGTGTAACTCCGCCAATTCAACTTAGATTAATTGTAGCTGACCCCGAGTATAGTATCCTGGTGATTTGTGGTACTTCCCTCAGGGTATCCCGCATGCGATCCAGGGGATGAACGACACTGCAGATGGCTGCGAGTTCCTTTTGGTGTGTTAGCTCTCCCACAATCACCGGCACGCGTTGCTCATACGTAATCATTCCACAGGTCCTTGACAGTGGCACATTCAGCGAGGACTCAACATTCACCCTCACCGACTGGATGGCTCACGTGCCAAAGGAAGTGCTCGCAAAGAACTTCCGAGTCAACGCCTCTGCGTTCGACCACATCCCAGACCGCGAGCTCTACATGATCCCATCTGCAGTGCCCGATATAACTTCCGCAAAGGAGAATGTCGTGAGCCCTGCTGGAACTGTGCCTCTTCCGTTCACTTTCGCAGCCAGCAAAGCACCCGTTCAAAACGTAAGCCCCAATGTCTAAGGACATACTTCTTGTACTCACTTCAATTGTTCGTAGGTGACTGGCGGATCGATCAAGATTGTGGACTCGCGTACGTTTGAGATCGCGCAGACCATTGCGATGGCCGAGGTAACCGTTGTGCCGGGAGGCATCCGTGAGCTTCACGTGAGTAGCAGCTTTTTCTTCCAATTGCAATAGATTTCTCAGTGCAGATGCTTGGTTATACAGTGGCACCCTACGCAGCCCGAGTGGACGTTCTTCCTCGAAGGTGAAGCACGCATCACCGTCTTTGCCTCCTCCGCCAACGCTCGGACCTTCGACTACCAAGCCGGCGACATCGGTATGTCTAAATCATATCCTTCCCACCTGACATTACTGTATGCTCATGTATGCGTTAGGATATGTCCCTCCTTCATTTGGTCACTACGTCGAGAACACTGGTAACACTACGATGAAGTATCTCGAGATCTTTAACTCCAACATCTACGAGGACATCAGTCTGAATCAGTGGCTGGCGCTCACGCCTCCTGACATGGTCAAGGTTTGTCGCATATTCTCATTCACTAGGCGAAATTGTTTATCTAACGATCCTCTCCTCACAGGCACACTTGCAGCTGTCCGATGAAACGATCTCCCAACTGCAGAAGGTGAAGCCGTTTGTGGTTGGGCCCGGCGAGTGGTAGACGACGTGAAATTCCAACATAAGGTGAAGTGAAGTGAACATTAGAGGAGAAGTGTAAAACATAGAGCCTAAGATAATAATACATAATTGATAATACTCTCCTGTTTTTCTATTCACACTTGTGCACTCTGCAGGAGGGTACAGCGATAGCAACCAAGATTTCAGACAAGTATAGCGTCGATTCGAAAAATCGACGATCTTTCATTATCCTGTTTCCCAAATATCGCCCATTCGCTATATATGCCAGCGCGTTTTATGTATCGCACCTCGGAAGTTTATGTACACTTGTTGCAAGTGCTATGGTAATTGATCGTGTCTTGTAACTCGGCCTTCTCTACGTTCCTCATCTGCCAAGCGAACCCATCGAACCAATCGGAATCCCATCCGAATTCTTCGACTGGGTATTCGTCTACGTTGGACAAGGGCGCTCACATTCCACAAATTCCAAGAAATATACTACCAGATGGGGATAACTTTTGATGCCAACCATCCGGACCGGCACGGAGTAGAGAAACTAGATGCTCTGGGGCTTGTCCCGAGGGAATGTTTATGATACTTAAGGACCCCCACAAATTCGAATCATGCCAATTCCTTCCCTCTTCTTGCCCCACAGGATACACTCCTGCTGCAATGGCAGACATCAAGGAAACCAAAGATCGGGACTCGTCTCCTGATTTGTCTTCTCTGGACAAGAATCCGTCTGTGCAACATATCGAGCATCCCGAACTCCAGCATGTTGTAGGCGTTGAAGGAGCTGAAGTTGTCAAGGAGGCCGGAAATGGTCGGTTTATTCTGCCTGAGATGTTACATTGCGCCTAGAGTTTTATTTTATTTTCAGCCGAGTTCGCCGCTGCTCAGATTGCAGGAAAGCTGGATCCCCGCAGCAAGGAGTCGTTTACTATTTACGCTTGCGCCGCCGTCACATTTCTCTGCTCCTGCGTGTAAGTTGATCAAACTGCTGTGAATAGTTGGTCTCCTAATTAATCAGCTATGTTTCCAATGTTCAGTAACGGCTATGACGGGTGAGCGTCATTGCGAATAACCGGTATTTCAGACATCGCTGCTTATGATTCTATTAGCTCTTTGATGACTGCTATCAACGGAATGACCTATTACCAAAATGAATTCAGCTCGGGTCGCTTAGGAAAGACCACTGGAATTATTTTTGCCATTTGTGAGTATGATTCGTTGGGAAATTGACTTGAAATTGACTTAAATATTAAATATAGACACTGTGAGCCATTCGGTCAGCGCAAGTTAACCGGGCTCAAATGAATTTAGGTTGGCCAAATGTGCGGTTCGTTTTTTGCGGGACCTATCTCTGATCGCTATGGGCGGCGAATGGGGATGTTCGTTGGTAAGACATGACTTGAAGCGTGCATAGTAAGACAACTGATCACCTATGTCGTAGGAGCACTCGTTATTATGTGTGGATCAGCAATCATTGCTTCTTCCCATACACGAGACCAGGTCAGTACGATAGCTCAAACAAGTGTCTTATTATCCTAACCCCTGCAGCGGTTAGTTTATTGGTGGAAGATTTATATTAGGTATGTCTGTCTCCTCAGCCGCCTAGCTCGACCGACCTAATGGGCTTCAGGCTTCGGAGTGGCTATCTTGATTGTAGCTGCGCCTTCGTGGGTCCCCAACACGTTGCCTTCGCTCGAGCTAAAAACTCATTGATTTTATTCAAAAGGTACTGTGTAGAAATAGCACCCCCTCAATGGCGTGGTCGCCTAACCGGTCTCTATAACACGTACGCATACAGCAAGATGTCTCTGTTCGAGTTGTAACACTAATTGAATTTGAGCAGTGGGTGGAACGGGGGAGCTATTCCTGCTGCTGCCATATGTCTTGGTACTTCGACAATGGCGAGCAACTGGTCTTGGCGCATTCCACTGATTTTACAAGCGTTTCCCGCCGCAATTGTCGCATGCACAGTGTTCTTGCTGGTAAGTTCATTTCATTTATCCATTACAGTGAATAAACTTCGATATATGCGTTAGCCTGAATCACCGCGCTGGCTTTGGGCCCAAGGCCGCGAACAGGAGGCTACCGACTTCCTTATCAGGTATCACGGAAACAACGACCCAGCCAATCCTATCGCGCGGTTAGAAATTGAAGAATTCAAAGATAAAATTCGTACGGATGCGAGTGACAAGCGTTGGTGGGATGTAAGTGCTAGTTAGTTTCGAGTGTGATACAGTGGGTTAATATATTGGTTTTCAGTATAAAGATCTGTAAGTTAAGTACTGGCATCACGTAATAGTATCTACTTATGATGCCAATTTCAAGCGTCTCGACCAAGAACGCACGTTGGAGGTCGCTAGTGAGCAGATGCATTTCAACTGAATTGAAACTTGGTATACCTATGATATTCGTTAGATGGTTTTCATGATGGGTTTGTTCGGACAAATGAGCGGAAATGGACTTGGATATTTCAATCTCGACATCTCAAAGTCCCTGGGCTACAACTGTGAGCTCAAATCTATGGAAATCCAAGTACAATCCTGACATCTTTCTCCAGCTCATGAACAGTTCGAACTCAACCTCATCGGCAGCTGTATCAACATCTGTGTCGCCTGGTTCGGCGCATCCCTAGCTGGTCTGTTCTCCCACAACACCCTTACCGCCTAGCCCCACTGATAAGACTAACTTAGATCGAGTTCCACGCCGGCGCATGCTTATATGGGGCACATTGGGATGTGCGTGTATGCTCGGAGCCAACGCGGCGTTCACGGCCAAGTGGTCAACATGTGGGTCCTGCCTTCGCAGGTGGTCATGCATATGTAACCCATTGAGCTTCTGACAGATGCTGGTCTCCCTGTGTCTGAGAAGAACCTTAACGTTGGACGTGCTGGCATGGCATCATTCTTCTTGGTTAGATAGGTTTCTTGTCATCATTTTCAGCAAGGAATACTGATAGTCTTCTGGTTTGGTAGTTTGGGGTCATCTATGGATTCACAGTACGTGCTGACGTTTACCTTACAAGAACCGCCTCGTTAAATATACTAATGATATCCCTGTGAAACAGTACACCCCGCTTCGTGAGTGATATCTTCAATGTCCGAATGGAGCACAAAGATAACTCGCTCACGCTCATACCAGAGGCATTGTATCCCGCCGAATGCCTCGAAACGACCACCCGCGCCAAGGGCGTTTCCATGAAGATCTTCGTTATCTCCTGCACGAGCTTTATTAATCTCTTCTGCACTCCGTAAGCACTTCCTTTCCCGCCGTCCACCACCCTCCATCGCATACATTCAATTAACCTCCCCTCTATCCCAGAATTGCGCTCGCAAACATCCAATGGCGCTTCGTCCTCGTATACGTTTTCTGGGACGCCATCGAATCTGTCCTATGGTACCTCTTCTGTGTGGAAACTCAAGGCCGCACGCTCGAGGTTCGTATCCTTTTGTTTGTCAGTGTATTGACAGATTGTTGATGTCATCCGCGCTTATCGCAGGAGTTAGACGAGATCTTCTCGTCCCCAAATCCTGTCAAGGCTTCCAAGATTAAGAAAAAGGCCCGTGCTCATATCATTTTGCTAAGTAACGTATCCCTGATTTGAGTTTGTGGATTTAGGTTGCGGTTCGAGGAGAAGAAGTTGTAGTGGTAGATCAAGATTAGCCGACAATCTTGTGCCTCTCGAGTATCGAGGCGGGGTTATTTCCTCCCCTCCACTCCCTCCCAACGCGGAGATGTATGACCAAATCGAAACCCCGTGTATTCTCTGCAAACATGTACCATATTCGATATACAACAACAAAGCAAATGAAGCAACCCTTTCAGAATTTTATACAAACCGGACAGCAGATAACATTTTTGTTACTTAAACAATCTATTTTAAAACGTGAAAAAGGGGTATGGTTAGTTAAGAATCTGGATGGTGGACGATAGGGGAGAAGAAGGGACGTACGTCTTCGATGAACTTAGCGAGGCTTGCTACTGCGGCCGCAGTTTCCTCTCCAGTTGGTTGGATCCAGCGAGGTGGCAGGAGGAACCCGTACTGCGTATCAGATAGTCAGCCTATTATTAGGATTAGAAGATAGCGATAGAGGACGCACGGTGCCTGTGTCGCGAAGCATCAAGCTATACGCGTATTTCACTTTCGCATCGCCGTGCATCCAGTCGATAATATTCCCAGGTGCTCTAAGTGGACATTAGTAAAATTGAAACGGCGGCTAGAAATGGGGCTTACGGGTATAGCAGCTCGCACGAAGCTCCTGCCGTATAGGCCACATTGTGTGTCTCGCGAAGGGCTTTAGTGATACCCAACGAAGCTTCGATAAGGTCCTCAGCGTGAGGAGTCACTCGGTCGCATGTATACGAGTAGGGATACATCACTGCCCGAAACCTCAGCATCGCTATAACCGAGAATTGTTGGCGTGGACGTACGTTTTTGGCCGTAACTCCTCAGATCAACAAACGCGCGAATCTTGGGCGTGCGGCGAATATAATTCGCTACGGCCGTAACCTCAGGTGCTTGGAACGGGTACGCGCCGGGGTACCAATGCGAGCATGGATCATCTGGGCCTAGCGTCGCTGTGAAACCTAATCAATACCCATAAAAATCGCGTAGAAAAATGCGCCCTACAGTTAAAGCTAGACGAGCGCCACTCGTATCCCCAGTTCCTGTTCATGTCGACGCCTTTGCAGTCGTACGACTCGGACGTGCCGGGAAGCACGTCCATGCGATTTTTGTACCAGAGACGGTCGGTTGTCCATGTGTAAGTGTAGCCGTCGGGGTTGGGGACGGGGATGATGGTGAAGTCCTGCGGGAGAGGATGTTAGGTTTGCTTGAGTATACTTTTAACAAACTCACATTCTCGTCCAGTAGGTGCCGAAGAGAGCCTGGCTCGTTTTTCGGTACGACGAGCGCGTGCGCGAGATAGAGGGCAGTCGATGTAGCGATCCACTATAAACGGAGGTCAGCAAGATAGATGGAGACGTTGAGACCTGGACTTGCCTCGCGAGCGTGCTGCGCGCCTTGAATCACGATCCGATCCTTCAAGACATGTTTCTGCGTCCCAGGAGCAGGCTCTGCAGAGACGTACACATCGCGAATCGTCGTAGGCGTCCGCGACAGTCCCCACAGCCGCCCCAAGTACTCAACAACCGATTCCGCATAACGCGTCAAGCCCGAGAGGAATCGAGCACCTCGGGGGGTCGCCTTGCAGGACTCGGACTTGAGCTTTCCGCCTCGACTCGGCCTGGCCTTTCCATGTGATCCCTCTGTCCCCTTTCCTTTCCTCGTCTTTCCAGGCTTGCCCTTCTTTCCTTTCTTGCCTTTCTTGTGTTTCCCTCCTCGTTTCCCAATGCGTATCGCAAAGACGTCACGATTCTCCCACGAGGGGCCTAGCCAGACGACCTCGACCAGTTTAGGATAAGTCGAAGCAAGCGCAGCGACGAACAACTCGATCTCTTGGAGGTTATGATAGGCGGTATGGAACGTGCTGTTATGTAACCACCTCACGTCGGGTAGAGGTAGCGGGGAGGCGGGGAAACTGTTATCAGGAACAGCGTATGCATGGCTGTACGGGAACGAAAAGGGAAGGGTAGTGTATCTGCGGCTGATGAGCGCTTCTGGCAAGTTGGCCGTGTCCATGTGCAGGTCCACGTGGCTCTGGGTGAGCTGCCATACGTCGACATTGTCCCGCTGCTCAGAGGTACGATAGGTTAATGACCACCTGATGGGAGGTATTTGGAAGACTCACGTTGATTATGTCGACCATGCGAACCAGGTCGGAGTGGTTGGAGATACCATAGCGTCTCAGTTCATAGCCAGTATAGTTCAGAGGGGTGGGAGCGCTAGGCGGCGGAGGAGAGGAGAGGATTTCTTGGGCAGGATAGCCGAATACTGATTCAATGAGAAGAGGGGCCAAGCATAGTGATGACCATGTATGAAGACGTAACATCCTAGTTGCAGCTGGGCCCAAACACGAACCGAGTTCTCGAGTTGAGAGTCAAATTCAAAACAGTAAGCTCTGGTTAAGATAGCCCAGGGTTGTTATTTTATTTTTCGTATCGCTCGAGCTCAAGAACAATACAACAATGTGAACTGCAGAGTACCACGAGAAACAAGGTTGTGGACGGATATAGGCCCTGGTGAGTTCAAAGTCACGTGGCAAACGCTCACACGACCATCTTCTGACCTTCCGAAAAATGATTCTGCCGACCGCTGCAACCGGCACGCTCAACGAGGAAATCATTGCGGGGACGACAAACAACTCCCTATTATCTGTCTCTTGTCATTGCCTTGTCTTCTCCCATGCAGTAGTGGGCCCGTGTTGGGACGAGCCATGACCGTTTAGAGTTATCCTGGAGTGAGACCATCACGGCCTAGCTTGGGCCTATCAGCAACGCATTGCTTGGCTCTTGCGTCATAGCGGACCCGAAACAGCAATGCCCTAGGTTCTGACGCGGGAGGGGAGCGTTTGCCACGGAAGTCCGTCATCGAAAGGTACGCTAGGCCGTTCCTCTGGATGCTCCTGCAATGACCTTTATGAATGATCATTACTTTCCTAAATAGCCATACGAAACTGTCGTTGGATAGGTACCGGAAGAACACTCAACTCATAGGAAGACAACCAGATAGCCCGTCGTACAACATGAGCTCCACCGGAAGCGTGGACTTCACTGGAAGCCCGGTCTTCGAGCTCCTGCATATCCGGAAAAGACAGGGATCCGGCCGGATTGCTTGGCTTGCATACTGTTCGTCAGGCCAAGATGTTGGGCGTCGTGTGCTCCAAAACCTACTTCGGAGCCAGGATTGGGAACGCCTCAGAACGCCAAGTCGAGAAGTGATGGCACGGACGCGAGCACATGCAATCGCCGTCTTCATTTGGCGCTTCGACCCTTGACCACCCCAAGAATAGATTGCCAATTCTCGGCTGGGTATTGGATCTTTGCTCTAAGCGACGCGTTTTGGCGGTCTAACGCCGGATGGCCGAGGGATTTTTGGTTTTAACGCAATTGCGACATTGTTTTTTCGTTGGAGATGTTGTGGATCGGTTCATCTTGCACGAACCGGTGATACCGGTCCCCACCGGCAACCATCTTACGCGATGATGGCGAGGACGAAGTAGGATGTCTTCTATCCGCTTCTTGCGAGTGTCAGCAAGCGAGCACATGGACACCAGCATGTGGCCAATCACATTCCACAGTTAGCAGATAGATACTCCTCACTGCTGAAAGGCACACGAAGCATGCTCGATGAGGTGCTGGGCCTTCGATTTTTATCTTCAATCCACTGTCCTATCTGGTGCACCTATAAAGTAACTACCCCTCGGCTTCGCCTTCTCCTTCGTCCATCCCCCCACCAGCCCACGGCCGTTGACGCTGCAACCTCCGCGCGAAACGATCCCTCCCGTGCTGTGACTGACAATCCATCATTATGGCATCCGCGCCTCATGTGGACGTCGACGAAGCTGTCGCCCTCTCCAAGGTGCAGACGATTGACGAGAAGCGTGGGTACGAGACCGACTCTGTGTAAGTCCCTGTGGGTATCATTGTTGTGTGCCGGCTCACTAACCTAACCTGAATCTAGCCAAGATGTCGTAGACCCGTCCCTCCTTCCTACCGAGGAAGAGATGCATACTTTGCGTCGCGTTGCTGACAGCATCCCCATGATTGCGTGGACCATCGTGTTTGTCGAGTTCGCGGAGCGCTTCTCGTGGTATGGTACTACCGGTCCTATGACCAACTACATTCAGCAGCCGCTGCCTGTTGGCTCCAAGGCCGGCAACGTCCTCAGCGGCCATACTGGTGTGGCTGGAGCTCTAGGCCGGTTAGTATTATTACACCTAACCTTTCAGTAGTAATCTCACTGTTCTCTTCGCTTCAGTGGCCAACGCACTTCTACAGCGCTCGGTAACTTCCGTTCGTTCTGGACGTACATCACCCCTATCCTCGGAGCGATCGTCGCAGATGCGTACTTGGGTCGCTTCAAGACGATCTGCTTGTTTTTCGCCATCTGCCTCGTCGGACACATCCTCCTCATCTTCGTCTCCATCCCGTCGGCCATCCAAAACCCCAATGGCGCGCTCGCGGGCTTCATCATCTCGCTTGTTATCATGGGTCTTGGCACTGGTGGATTTAAGTCCAACATCTCTCCCCTCGTCGCCGAGCAATACCGTGGCAAACTGCACAAGCGCACCCTCGAGTCTGGCGAGACCGTCTTGGTCGACCCGACGCTCACCGTGCAGAAGACCTTCCTCTACTTCTACATGATGATCAACTGCGGCTCCCTCGTCTCTCTCAGCACCACCTTTGCCGAGAAGCACGTCGGTTTCTGGCTCGCATACTCCCTCCCGACCTTTGTGTTCTTGCTCATCCCCCCGGTCCTCCTCTGGGGCAACAAGCGTTACCACAAGGTTCCTCCCCGCGGCTCCGTTCTCGTCGAGTGCTGGCGCGTGTTCAGGCTCGCTGCGCGTGGCCGCTGGTCCTTGAACCCCGTCACCCTCGTCAGGAACTTTACCCGCGGTGATTTCTGGGAGCAGGCCAAGCCGAGCTACTACCAAGGAAAGGAGGGCGGCGAGCGTGCCAACGGCGCTGGCGGAGTCCCGTCTGTCATCACGTGGGACGACCAGTTTGTCGATGAGGTCATGCGTGGTCTCAAGGCCTGCAAAGTCTTGTAAGTCTACACCGTCTCTGCGTTCCGCATCTTTACTTACCTGAACCGTTCGATAGCACGTTCTTCCCTCTCTACTGGCTCTCTTACGATCAGATGACGAACAACTTGACGTCTCAGGCCGCAACCATGGAGCTCCACGGTGTCCCCAACGAAATCGTCAACAACCTGAACCCCCTCTCGCTCGTGATCATGATCCCCATCATGGAGCGTCTCGTCTACCCCGGTCTCCGCCGCATGAAGATCAACTTCTCGCCCGTCAAGCGTATGGCCTTTGGCTTCATCGTCGCATCCATGGCCATGGTCTACACCACCGTCATCCAGTACTACATCTACAAGAAAGGCGCCTGCGGCCGCTACGCCAGCACCTGCGTCGACGCCGACGACGAGCCCATCGCCGCGCCCCTCAACGTCTGGCTCCAAGCCCCCGCATACATCATCATCGGCCTCTCCGAGATCTTCACCTCCATCACCGGCCTCGAATACGCGTTCACCAAGGCCCCCGAGCGCATGCGCTCGCTCGTCATGAGCATGTGTCTCCTCACCTCGGCTATCGCCGCCGCTATCGAGTTTGGGCTCGTCGGCGTGAGCACGGACCCGTACCTCCAGTGGATGTATGCGGGCGTCGCGTGCACGAGTTTCGTCGCTGGCGTCATCTTCTGGTTCACGTTCCGCCACCTCGACGCTGAGGAGGACGCGCTCAATATTATTGGCGCGACGGGCCGCGCGGGCTTTGTGGATGAAAAGTGATTCGGTGTTTTCGTGTTGTAATTGTTGTTTTTTTCGTGGTTGGGGGTGTTTATTGTTTTTGATGAGATTTGTATGTTTTAATGATCCAAAGACATGAATCTTTGTACCACTCGTGTTCTGTCCCCGTTTTGGGTCGACAAGGCGCTTGCGCCGATTCTAAGATAGGCGTATTACAGGTCTAACTACGTGTTACATGTAACCGTTAAAAGATTGTTCCCAGACGCATTCGTTCTGATGACTCTCCGTGTGCAGTACAGCCCAAGAAAAACAAACCCCATAGTTTTGTAGATAATTCTACCGCGCATCTTGTGGTGTAAACTAGATGAGATTCCATCGAGAAACAAAATAATAGAACCTAAAACAATTGGTGAATGAGGCCGTGGTTACCCAGCCAACGACCAAACAAATCAAGAT
>MU132301.1:15156-26961 GCA_015039395.1 Ceratobasidium sp. AG-I | reverse complement strand
CAATCCATCGGTCCAAATTCAAACCATGTCTCCTGGCTCGTCTCCGGTTTCTACAGTGCAGCATTCGGCATTTCTCTTCAAGGGCTCATTCTTATTACCTATATGACCATTTCCGCCGCCGGCTCCTCTGACGAAGTAATTGGGCGTCTCTCTGCGGGCGCCATGTTCAAGAACCAGCCAACTCGGCCAGTAGCGCTCATGATGGCCCTCCCTGCTACCTTGGCGACTTACTCTGCTTTTTACCTACTCGCCGGGCTAGCTGCCATGATATTTGAAGACCGGAGTGCGCCAGACGAGGATTCGGCGAGGAAATCCTACGTGGTGCTGGCGATGTTCCCTATCTGCGTTGTGTTTGTGCAGCTTATATGCTCCATCGTTGCATGTGAGATCGGAAGGCTTATCGAAAAGTGTGGACGAGCGAACGCGCTAAAGAAGGGTCAGGGAATACAGAAGGCAGGCGAGGTTTAGGCCAACTAGAAGGTAAGCATGGAAATGGTCTCGGTGGGTGCTAGAACTTATGGTTTTGGCGTATCGCTCATAGGACTATCGGGGCTGATGTACGTATGTGGAGAAGACATGCAATAGGTACACAGGCTGAAAGGGTGGATTCGATACTTTTTCTCAGAGTTCTTATCATAATCTAAAGGTGGACGCTCGGTGTTGGCCTCCAAGGCCTTTTGAATGATCTTAACTACAGACTACTATACTAGTCATACTTTATCCAATCTTGTACTGCATGCCGTCCTTAACTCTTCCCCTGTTCGCTTCTCTGCTTTCTTCTCTCTCCACACATAACTCCCTGGTCGCTTGTGCGGGCTACTCTTGAATATAATACTGCGTCATAAAGCTTCCCTCCGAAATAACTACAACTTTTTGATTTGATTTGAAAGCAATTACGAAAGAAATTCCACTAAATGCGTGCGCATGACCGTAGAGTGCCTTCCTAGTCTCTCACTGTGATTCGTATGATAGCCGAAACCCCGCACCCTATGTCAGAAATTTCAACATTTGAAGATCCTACGTGATACTGGAAAACAGCGTAAGACAAGACATGCGATTTCACGTGATTTCATACCACGAGTGACCATGCAAGTCCCGGCAAGTTCATGCCTTCACTCGGCGCTTAACACTGGAAAGGCTTGGACTTATCAAACAGTTCCCCCTATTGCTGCCATCCGAGTCAACATGGCCCTGGAGCTTGTGTTGCACCGCCATCAAAGTCCCACTAAATCTGAACTCGACATCATACGATGACGCGAGCAGGTTGCATTGAGCATCTTGTCCTGGGTATAGGATGGCTCGTGAGGACTTAGATACTTTTCAGGTTGCGTAATACCCTTCCAGACTCAATATATGCTATCATGTTTGGGAGTAAGTACCTCCCCTCTGTCAAAGTTGTTTGTGCGCGCATTGATTTGCCACATCCCCTCTCATATTTAAGTCCAATTCCTGCACTGGCCAATCAATTATATATTCATCTTACAGCAGCATAGCACGTGGACTTTTTCTTCCTTGCCAGAGACCTATGCACGAATGACCTCATTCGTGGCAGCACGGGCGATGAAACAACACGTCCATGCAGGTTCATGCAGAGGTTATGTAACGATCATGCCGTTTGGCGTGTACGAACCCGAATAATCGCTGTCGTTTTCCATTTCATTCACTGACCATTCGCCGTTTCAATCCGACATGCACTGTCGTTGTCTAGATGATTCATTACTTATCCAGTTTTCCGACGTATTCCAAGTCATCCTCTTTCGGCACACAAATGCTCCGCTTCGTTCTCGCTGTTTCGAGTGAAACCTCTAGCAAACTGGGACTCAGATTGAGCAATAACGAAAATGCAGTCAGCCATTACTTTTCCGTCGAAGGTTGGTAAGGAGAGGCCGTACCAAGCAAAGGAAAAGCTGCGATAAAAAATCTAGTACAGAGATACAAACGGACCAACGGGTTATCGGTTTAGGAGTGGCGACAGAGTAGCCATGCGATTGCTCAGAGCGTAACGGCATAAATAAGCATAGTGTTGTGTTTAAGGCGGCATGATGGCTTGAAACGTATCGTAGTAAAGCGAGGTTTTGAGCGTTGAGGTGAAGATTCAGACTAATAGCAGTGGCTTGCGGGACACGATCCAGAATGTTTTTATCAACCACAGAACAGCGTATATTTTGACAAACCAACCGGGAACCCACTACAAAAAAAGCGCGAGTACGACAGGGCGAACGAATAGTACAAGAGGGAAAAAGTATATAGAAAGAAAGCGCAGCCTAGGCGTTGTGTATCTGTATTCTATAAGAAAATGGGATAAGTAAGCGCATATAGTCAGTAGGGAGACTAAAACGTACACGAGCAGGTACTGTCAACAGTACACGGATTAGGCGACAACACAATATCCGTAGGGGTTGGAGCCTCCTCCATCGCGGTCAATGGGGTCTTCATTGTCGCCCGTGGCAGGGGTGACAGGGAAGAAGATGGTGGTGAGGAAATCCATTGCGAGTGATGAATGCGTGTGTAGTATGCGCAACCGGGGATATGCAGGATATGAACAGTGGGATGATACACTGAAGTGAGCGAGGAGTAGAGCGTGATACTATCTTGCTGATCCGGGTTGCCCACCACCGTGTTTTATAGCTCAAAAATATCGGCTCAGACTAACGACGACCGACAGGACAAAGGATACAGCATCAAGTTAACCCACAGCGTCGTTCATTGCACTAAGCCGTTGGCTGCGCTAAACTGTTGACGTTCTACAAGTACTACCGAACCGATATCGCAGCTTTGTTCTTACACCCGAGCAGATGCTCACAGCGCTGCTTCGCGCTCACCGGCCAGCGGGGACGAGATAGAAGATGTGTTTATGTCCGATCAGGAAGCGGTTTCTTGAAGCCTTTCGAGCGCAATTCATTCAAGCCTGTTGTGTACTCAGAAGAGTGGATATGAACCTACTATAGTATAGTGTTTACAAGATGGATACACCCCGCGAAAGCAGGTGGTTTGGCTTCTGTTACTTAGCTTTCCAAGGTCACTTCCACACGACAGACTGGCATAAGCGCTGGGAAAGCGGAACATATTTGGGACGTTCCGTATCTTACTTGATGACATAGTATTGCAGCCACGAGATAACACCTCAATAGTGTGCCTAGGACGTCAGTACAGTACGCAATACAGCGAAGAAACCAAGCGTGCCTGTAATGGAGAGATATGGCTAGTGCCATCCAAATAAAGCCAACAGGCTAAACCAGGGAAGTGGGACATTGGGTTTCAGTTAATCGTTTAGCCTTATAAAGTGAAACAAAGATCATTAATCTGAACCAACTATCGATGCTGCCAATCCAATGCGAGGCACGTTAGACGTGTGGTGCGCAGTTAACTCTGGGAGTACGGCTTTAGTGACTTGTGAAAGTGTCTGGACCTTGGAAATGATTTCGCTTCAGTTTTGGGGTATGTGACTTTCAGGTAGCGATTCGGTGTTAACAACCACCAACCAGAATCAACCATTCAGTTTGGGGAAGTCAAGTCTACTGAACAGTACGTTACTTTCCACTTTGAATCGAGCTAGTCGCCTTCTCGCTTTACGACAATCCAGCGCTGCGGCGTCTCGTTACAAAACAGCAAAATAAATTTGTTTCTATTAGCACATTCTACTGTCCAACACAGCAATCATGTATATGCAGCTACACGATGAGGGAACGATAACTGTTCATAAGTAAGCAAAAATAGGCAAAGAAAATGTCTAGTCGTAGAGTAGTCCCATAAAATGTAATTGTTCGATTACGCAGAGCACTTCTCAGAAGTCCAGGAGGCAATATTAGACTGAAACCCGTTCCGGTTATCGTTCTGGTCGATGACAGCTTTCGAGTCGACATCAAGCATATCAGTGACTCCAACTGTTGCCAAGGAGTAAATATAAATGTCTGCCGAAGCGATTTGACTTTAGTGATGAGAAATAAAAGCTCTCGGAATGATATTTACCTGTAGAGTCATCATCGATGTTGACCAAAGTCTCTTGGCACGTATAGTTGGCGAGGCAGCTCTGGTTGTAGCTCTAAGCAATGGGAAGTACCGTTTTATCAGGTATATGCGATGAAGAAGTAAACGAAGCCAACTCACGCGGAAGAAGTTATACAATCCTGCTCCATAAACATACACATCTTCAGATTGGGTAACACTCAACGCCCACGCTGCGGGCCCGTTCGTCAATTTGGGATCCTTGTACTCTTTGGATGGCTTAAACGGCGCGGGTGGCGCCGGGGTAGGTTGCCAATACGGCTATGGATAAGTGGGTGAGACGCATATATTAGCTGAAATGGACGGTGGCAAGCGTACCGATTCTGTTTGGATGAGGCCGAGGTAGATGTTCTTGGTATTGACCAGGTTATATTGATAAATAACCTAGCGAGGTATGATTTAGCTTAGAGCTTAGATTGGCTAAATCTTTGAAGGAGAGAGGGGCGCACGTGATGTTCCGAACTTGCACCAATTAACCAAATCGGACCTTCGCGCGACTCGATCAACACGCCTCGACCACTGTATACATCAATCTGCCTCTGTTCCTGATCGTCCCTAGAGCCATCGCGAGTCAGGGCATATCAAAGGAGCACAGAAAAGCTACTCACAGATCGTGATCCGCCGTCCAGACCCACCCGCCTTCCGCATATACCGCCGCTTTCTCGGTCAAGTGCATAGCGAGGTAGGCTACACTGCACTCGTCGACTTCGTGGTCAATCGTCGTGAGGCAGTTGTCCACTTGGATACCAGAGCCGACGAACCCGCCAAGGCGGATATGGACGTCCCACATGCCTGACATGTCGGCCTGATGCGAGGGCTCGCCAACGTTCCAGCGAAGGATGATCGCACCTGCACTTCCGGAGCGGGCAGAGAAAATCATGTTGCTTATTTGAACGGATTTGGTGTCTCCCTCTGGAAAGATGAATCCGATTAGCTATATTACAGGAGAAGACGTTTATGTACTTACCACAGCCGACTTCGATAACAGGTCTAGGGTGTTTCTGATTCGCAAATTTGTGTCCCCCACCAATGATAGTCGACCAAATTTCTCCAACCACGATCGTACCTTCCGGGATCTTGATAGTGTCCGTGACATAGTAGGTACCTGCGTCGAAGTATATGATCTTGCGTCCAGCATATTCGTCCAGTACGTCCTGAATAGCCTTTGTATCATCACACTCGCCATCACCCTTTGCACCTTTTGACTTGACAGACACAAATTCTACACTCGGTGGATCAGCAAGCACCAACAGACCGAGAAGTTGAAAAGGACCTACGGCTAGCCTTGTACCCTTCGTACTCTGGCCTCCTCTTCGAAAAGATCTTCCCATGTTTATCTACCAACTTCTTCGGCCTCTTCGCACCCTTACTGGTCCCTTTCCTGTACTCGAAGTCTTCCTTGGATCCGCTATACGCATTTCCTTGTTCCCAATGCTTCACGGTCTCGTGTTTCCCTCCAGACAAAAGAACTCGACCTGTTCCGTCAATAACGCCGATGTCGACATTTTTTAATATGATGTTGTCGAGGATGATGGTGGTGTTGGATGTGGTCGTAGTGTTGGGTACGAAGGGAGAGGAACCGGTAGTAGCCAGGAAGATAGGAGTATCGATGACTAGGGCGTCAACAATGAGCTCGGAACCCACGCTCTATATGATAGGAGTTCAGCGACCAAGAGCTGAAATGCGGAGAGGGAAGAGACTCACAGCAGACGTGAGGTTGAATCCGACTTGACAGTTTCTATCTCACAATCAAAAGAAGGAATCAGGAACTCTCATTCAACCTATTGTAAGACCATCACTCACATTATTCTAACATCCTGATATGTCCAGGCCCAATTCCATATCTGAAATACTCCGGTCTGAACGTTTTCAGCCTGGGGCAAGGTGTTAGCCTCTGGCGCTAATGATAACACGTAAAAAGGCCCGAGCGCAACCTACCGTGATGTTTCGGACAGTAAACTGTTGGTTTCCAACGAACAAGCCGTAGCGACCGCTGTGGAGTGGATTAGATGAGGGGAGGAAAAGGTGAGATTGGTCGGATTTACCCTTTGAAATAGAGGTCGGACATAAATCCTCCTGAGCCGTTGTCGATGAATACTCCCTGTAAAGACTAGTCAGTACAGTCATATGAACGGTATATTATGGTGTACCTGGTGGTTATTTCCTTCCTCTCGAGACATTTGGACCTCAATATTGGTCAAAGACGTTGCCTGCGACACTACCGCCGCCAATATGAATCAGCCAACCTGAACCAGCGCTACATCTCAACTTGTTCGCTCACCCTGCCAATGTACGCCGCTAACGGTCGTATTCATTGGTACATCCCGCAGGTCAATTACGAAATTTCGGACCGAGCGGAAGAAGTTGTTCTGGTTGATGTACCAATTGGCGCCTGTAGCGTTGTACGGGTCCGCATCTAAATTCCAAATTCAAGTTTGAGTGGGAGACGCGAAAAGGGAGCCTGAGGAAGAAGCCTCACCGACAACCGAGGTTCCGTTGAATCCTTCAGACGCCTTGAGGACAGGCAGGCACTTAGGATCCCCGACCATGGATGTATAATAGTACGCGATGATAGGTTTGGAAACAACATACTGAATTGGTTGATTGTGAGTAACATCTCAGCTGTATTTAGGAGCGTACGCACTGTGCCAGAAGGGAAATAAACCAACGCAGGAGTGACTGTACTAGCCGGACATCCCTCGCCGCACCGTCCTCCCTCCGCAATAGCGCGCTGAATTGCAGCAGTATCGTCTGCCAGGCATTACATAAAAGTCAATCAATCAACTGGACCAAAGTCGCGTGGAAAAACGCGCTTACCGGTCTCCCCGTCCCCCTTTGCCCCATATTCCTTCACGTTGCGGTATACCTGGGACGCGTCAGACTCTTAGACCAAGGTCAAAGGAAGGTGACGCACCTCGTAATCGTCGGGTTCAGGACTATACGGCGCGGACCCCCTCCGCTTTATTGTCTCCATCCAATAGGGATGCCAATCCTTCGCGAGTCCCTGTACAGAAGATACATCCTTTCTATCGCTCCAAGCCCAACTCGTCGCAAAGAGAAAGAACGCGGGCAGAACCGCCTTCATGAACCCAACCATTCAAGTCAGTCCGACTGGGTATCGAACCAGAAACTCAAGAAACAGAGGGGAACGAGGAGGGTGGTCGTTCAGAACACGCACCGAACACGACCCGCACTAGATTAAGTAGGGTGTCATCTTGGCTTTCACCGCCTTCTCTACTGCCTTTGTTAAATATATCTTAGCATAACTCGTGGTAGTCTTGGCAGCGCCGTATCAAGCAAATCCGAGCTCCTCACGGTGATGATTGGCGCTCACTGGTGAGATGAGAAGTGTGGATCGAAGATGAATTATGTGGTTAAACAAGTTTGATTGATGTACTTCTTATGATAGTTGTCTCAATTATTCGTCTGACTGACAAGGTATGTACTCAATTCAAGTAGAACACTCTACAAAAATTGTGGAGCTCCCACTCTTCGCGAGTGCTGCCTAAGGAGGGGGAGGTGAGGTGGGTGGGTCCAGGCCTTGGAAGCACAGGGAGCTCTCGATGGCGCTTGCGAGCACTGGTTTGCCATGCTCCCGAATGCACCTCGGTGCCACCAAACACTGCCCAGAGCGGAGCCACCCACCCCACTGGTGCAAAGCAACACTCGAGAGCGCAAGTAGCCTCCACCTACGTTCCCAACAGAGTGACCAACGTAAAAACTTCCATGTAGGAAGGTCCATAGCGCTTTGTTCTCCACGTCTTGTGCCTTCTCTCTGTGGTTTGCTCTTCGAATCAATTAATCATGTCAGGTATTTAGGCCGAGGAGGAGGATCAGGTTGGGCCGCCAGTTGTTCGGTCCGTAGTTGCGTCATGCTGCCATCAGGGTCTTGACGTTGATCGAGGGCGAGAAGAAGAGAAGGACGAGTCATGCGATTGAGCGACACAGCTTATATGTACAACCATGCCCCACAAGCCCAGCTCGTCCGAGAAACACACAACTGAAGAACGAGAGAAAGGAATCTAAATAAATACGTAGTTCACTCGGTTTCAGCGACTTTAGTGTGTGCTGGTGGTAGAGGTCCAGACGGTCATGGTCGAGGCAAACCCGTTCCGGTTGTCGCTCTGTTTGACAATAGCAGTGGATCCGACGCTGAGCATGTTGGTCGTTCCGACGGTAGAGAGCGAGTAGACATATACGTCTGTCGAGTCGGAGCTGATAGTGACGATCGAGTCCTGGCAGGTAAAACTGGTCAAGCATGTTTGTACGTAGTTCTAAAGTCCCCGCACTGTTAGTCCATGTAGTTCAGGAGATGGGTGGGAAAACGGACCTGGAAGAAGCTGTATAGCCCAGCACCATAGATGAAAATATTGGAGGATCCCACTACCCTCAACGCCCACGCTGCGTTTCCATTCGTGAACGACGGGTCAGAGTAGGCCGAATTAATGGCGAATGGTGATGGCGGCGCCGGGCTCGGTTGGAAGTACGGCTATAAGATGTGCACCATTTCAGTTAAACCTCCGAAGCAAATGGCAGTAGAGGTGCTTACCGTCTCGGTTTGGATGAGACCAGCATACACGTTCTTCGAGTTGACGATGTTATACTGATAAAGCACATGATGCTCCGACCCAGTTCCAATCAACCACACAGGCCCATTCGCAGACTGGCTCAAGATCCCCCGGCCCGTATAAATGTCCAACTGACGCTCAGTCGCATCCTCCCTATACACGCACGTCAGCCCCCGTCCGGAAAATTTTGCAAAAGGAAAGCAGAGGACTCACAAATCATGGTCCGCCGTCCAGATCCACGCATTCTCTAAGTAAGCACTCGCCTGGCTCGTAATATGCACACCCAAAAACGCAGCAGTACACCCCTCCGTCGAATGCGTACTCCCAGCCAAACACGTACTCACGTCCAACCCAGTACCCTTGAACCCGCCCAACCGCACATGCACGTCCCACATCCCCACAGCCCCTTGTTGCCCGCTCGCGTCGGCTACGTTCCACTGGACGACGATCGCACCGGCGCTTCCTACCCGAGTTGAGAAGACCATGTCGCTGATTTCGACTATGCCTTTGTCGCCCGGGGATCCGACTTGGATGACGGGGGTGGGGTTGGATTGGTCGGAGAAGGCGGAACCACCGCCGATGATTGTGGACCAGATTTCGCCGACGATGATGGATCCGACGGGGATCTTGATGGTTTTGGTGACGTAGTACGTTCCGGCGTCGAAGTAGATGATCTTGCAGCCCGAGTATTTGTCGAGGATGGACTGGATGGCGGCGCTGTCATCGGTTACGCCATCTCCTACAGCTCCTTGCTCCTTCACCGATACGAATTCTATTCACAACTATTAGTACCTCAAAATCAAAACAAAGAAAGGAAGAGAACGTACGAGAAGTCGCATAGTTAAGATACTGCGGCCTGGACCTCGAGAAGATTCTCCCCGTCGAATCCACAAGCGCACTCGGCTTCGCGGGCGCATTGACAGTAGCCTGGACATACTTTCCAGTCGTCCCAGTCCCAGTATACACGTTGCCTTGAGCCCACTGGCGAATCGTCTTGTCTCCACCGGCAAGGACGACCGTACCGCTCCCATCAACAACACCATTGGTGACAGTCGTGAACTTGACATTATCGAGGAGGAGGGAACCAGCGAGAGAGGTGCGGGCGGTGCCAGAGGTACGGATAAAAGTGGGGGTATTAGTTACAACGGCGTCGATGATGACGTCTGCACCAGTCGTTTGTGTGTCTTGGGTGAGGCCGCCGGTGGTAAGGTCGAATCCGACTTGGCAGTTGCTAAACAAGCGCCGGTGTAAGTACCTGGACATTCGGGCGCTAAAGCCTGGCGGACGTACATGATCTTGACATCTTGGAACGTCCACCCCCAGTTCCAGGGCTGGAATATGCCGGATTGCGCATTTGCGACCTGGTAATGCGGACAAAATTAGTTCAAGTATCTCACCCAAAGTGAGAGATAGACGTACGGTGATATTTCGGACAGTGAACTGTTGGTTGCCCATCCAGACACCGTAGCGACCACTAAAGCACACATTAGACCTTGAGTCGAGCGCATAAGTGAGAGGGAGAGGCACGCACCCGTTAAAGTATAGGTCCGACATGAACCCTCCAGATCCGTTCTCCATAAAGATACCCTAACGCATCCCGTAAATAACTAACTCCAAGAGGCGTAAGCGGGAAAACGTACCTGATGGTTATTTCCAGATGCCTGAGACATCTCGACTCGAATATTCACCAGTGAAGTAGCCTGTGAGACTACACACCATTTCAGTCCAAACACGACCAAGAAATAGCTAAAGTGGTAGTACCTTGCCAGTGCAAACCGGTAGCCGAAGTCGAAGCAGGCATTTGTCGCAAGTCGATGATAAAGTTCCTAGTCGAGCGGAAAAAGTTGTTCTGGTTGACCCACCATTGGGCTCCGCCGCCTCCAGGAATGTAGGGGTCGGCATCTGATTTCATCACAAATACATAAGTCCTCGCGGATAGTGCAAAGACATTGAGGCGGCTTACCGATGACAGCAATACCAGAAAAGCTGGCAGAAGCAAGGAGTGTAGGAGGGTTTTTGGCATCTCCGACCATGGAAGTGTAGTAGTAAGGAACGATAGGGCTAGATACGAGGTACTAGTTGTGATGCGGCGATCAGTTTCGTCGTTGCGCTGGAGGAGAGCGAAGCGCTTACTGTGCCGGAGGGGAAATAGATGAGTCCTGGGGAGACGGTACTGGATTTGCAGCCTTGTCCACAACGGTTTCCGTCCGCGATCGCAGCTTGGATGGCGGCGGTATCATCTGTTCGAGAAGTTAGTGGATGGTTTGGATGGGAGGAGTCGAGGGGGCTTGCCTGTGACGCCGTCTCCTTTAGCACCGTAGTCTTTGACGTTGCGATAGACCTAACAGGTAACGGTCAGTACAATCTAGGGGGTAGGCGTGGCGCACAGCTTACCTTGTATGTGGACGGATTAGGGTTATATGGAGACCCACCACGCCTGGTGATGGTCTGCATCCAGTAGGGATCGCTGGCGGCAGCGGTGCCAAGACCTAGAGGAGCAGTACAGGATGTACCTAGAGACTGAACATTGGAGACCAGGTAAGCAGCAGCAAAAGTAGCAATCGAAAGGATAGTGTGCCCGAACGCGACCATGTCGGGTGGGTTGGATAGTTGGATGCAAGAAAACGAGAGATCTGTAGCCTCAAACTGCACCAACGTACCATTCTTATACTCGCTATCCAAACGACTGATTCCTGCTTCACGACAGGCTGGGCGCTCCGGGGCCGGCTGATGCACGCGAGACCGCTTCAGCTGGGGGTAACAGCACAAAAGGACTGTATCAAGCAACGGAAGTCCAGTTCGTTTCTTAGAAATCCAGCAGCGTATCACGGGGTGCTCTCCGGTGTGGCCAAGCGATATTGAGCCGTGCATCCGACCTGCGCTCGCGTGCTCCGTCGTCCGCGATGTAGCTGCGATGGGACGACGGGAAAAGTAATTAGCTTTGGCGATCAGAATACTGCCTATGTCGTGACCAGAACAGCATTTCCTAATTTATGTCGTTGCGAGACGTGGCAAGATAGAAGTAGACAGAAGGAGATAGCTTGGAAGTAGATAGCTTGGAAGTAGATGTTCGTCTCTGTGATTTCCGTTCAATGTGGCGTGATAAGTAAACACAACCCGCCAGGAGCCAAAGAAAAGACAAACACATATTGAGGGTGACAATCACGTGAAACAGCCTGACTCGGCCTCGACCACAACATCGCCCGCTGGTTTTGATTTACTTGGGACCAGT
>MU132300.1:58363-83330 GCA_015039395.1 Ceratobasidium sp. AG-I | reverse complement strand
TGGTCGCAAAGGTAAAAGACACTAAGCCTTCGAGCTCAAGCACATGGAAACTACACCCACCTACGGACCCCCTATCAATTTCAGCAAGTTGGGCACGCTTTGATTCTATACAGGCATGTTTCACTGCACTGAGTTGCTCACCATGATTTAGTTCTTTGATCCCCCCAAGAGTAGTGATAAAGAGAACCTAGATATTTACGCCAATCTTGGAATGGCGATCATAGCCATATAACCGTTTGAAACCATTGGGATTGACGTTGCATCTATAACACCACCTTCCGGGGCTGAAAACACGCTATTCACAGGTACTTGCTCATCGTTCGTCCTTAGCCCGTTCGACTACTTCGATGTACGTTTCTGTCTGGATCTTACCATCGGTTCTAACATGTTTATAGGAACCTTCCCGAGACATCCCCAATTCGGTTTCACTTCGAGCAGACGAGAACGGAGAGTACATCGTTGACGAGCCCAGGGGTAAGGAGTCGTACTGTGTTGCTCGCGCATTGCAGGGCAGCGGTGTAACTTACACAGGGCAGAGCTTTGACACACATCTTTGGTGTACTGCTCCCTCAATCCGTCCAATTCTTCCACTCCAAAGTCAATCATAGACCATATTACTTATCTTTACATATGAAATGTGAATCAAATTTGAGCACTATTCGTCTTCTGGCCTCGAGGGCATGGCTATGGATAAGTCAATGCTTCTTCAACAGAGCTACCTGGATGGGACACCTTCCTATACTCAGCAAAATCCACGTTAGTCCAAAGAGCACTCCGGAGACCCCAGAGCAGAGGCTGTGTTCGGGATCTCATACGAACGTCACGAGCGCTCAGGAGCGCGTGCTCCAAAATTTGGGGTTACTCTGGAGCACTTTGAAGCACTCGCAAGCGATCGGAGCGGTTGGAGACACTCACCACTATCCAGAGCGCTCCCTAAACCAAGGCAGATTTCGCTGAGTACAAGGTGTTGCAAGCATCCTGTAGAAGGTAATCGTTACATCCCGGTGCTCAACCACCTGACACCGCTGGTCATATGATACCAACTACTCGATGGGGATCACTACGAACTACCTGCAGCAAAAAAGGTCGAGCCCGGAATGGATCCGAGGCGATAGCTATTGGTCATGTGATGCTATGCCTAACAAGACAACTTTTTTTTTATTCTTCCCCAGATCAATCCATTGCTTCATTCGTCGCGCGACCTCTCCTTACCTTTGTACTGGACACTCCTTTAAAAGTATGGTTCTTGTCATGATAGCCTCAGGTTTCGAGTTTTCAATGCGAGTTTTCACGTCTGCTCCCTGCGACAACCTACCCAACAATATCCAGCCCACTCAACGAGGCGCAATGAATGAAGCATTGTGCTATTCAGCCTGAGCGGCCTCATATTCAGGAAATTTAGGCCACATGTCACACATCGTGCTACACTATGGCGCATATTTCATCAGCTCGCACGCGGTTGACTCGACAACCACGTTGGGTATTTTGATACGAACATTTGGCTCACGGTCACTAGATCGATATTGAGAGCTTGATATCAGGCGCAGCTACTTGCTTATCCCATGCCCCGCAGGCGTTAAGCAGCCACAATGACCCGGGGTTCCGACTTGACGCACGAGCTACCTCGTTCCTTGGTTGTGGGGGTTCTGAACAGGAAGGCGCATCAAACCACGCGTGGATCATGCCATAGTCAACGTGCAGCGAGAGAACGCGTGTTAGCCCTTGCTACAATAGTACAACGACCCGGATTCTCAGTTCTGGAGAAGCCATAAATTACAATCAACACGATTATAACAAGTATTAAAATAAATCTAGGTATCAGTATCTCAAACGCGTTTACAATCCTAATAATCCAGTTTAGCTGAGAAATCTAGCAAAGCAATGTCCAGTTCGTAACTAACGTATAAGATTATTGTAGCAAGTCACCAAAACAGGCTGAAAGCGTGGTGATGAACAGAATATCAAACATTGATGATTCAACATTTGGGGTGGCCGCGGTTGGAATGGCCGCGGTCATTTGTGTATTCAACTGCTCCCAATCTATCACTAGTAAAAAACGATGCCCAAGACACTGTCTGAAGATTAGGCATAGCATTGAATAAGATGTTGTTGGCGGCTGTTTCGGCGGCCTGAGTTCGAGACTTGAATTGATTGCCGCATGTCTCGCACGGTGAAGGCCATAGCGAACTAGCTGGCTCTTCAGGTTTGCCATGTCGGTGTAGGTGCTCCGATATCGCTTCGTGGGGAGTGAGGTATAAACCCATATGTAGCGCCTTGAGATTGGTGAGTAGTTTCAGCTCATGAGACAGTGAATTCTGGTGTCAAACATAGGGTTAGGTCGTACAGGAAACCCAAATAAACCTGTACATACTGCATAGTCTTCGATCCCTTCGCCAGCAAAATAGGAGTCATGGTCGTCAGGAAATCTATCCCAAAACCTGCATCCAACACCGTGGTGGTTGCTACTAGGCCGGAAACGGGGGCTGAACATGGTACACCTGGATATCGAAAGCTCCGTTAAGTCGGGGCAGTACGCTATCAACGTCTGAATCACGGCGATATCTGGGCCATGCGCATTCGTGATGTAAAGGCGGCGCAATGACGAAGGCAAACATGGTGCAACAAGATGATAGCGCCCAATAGGCCTAGAGCTTCCGCCCCCAGTGGAGGGCGGAGTGACTACGAAATCGTTATGGGCGTCTAGGAATGCGGTATGCAAGTTGGGAAACTTCATAAATGCGTCATGTCGTAGGTTTTCTCCTAGAGCTGCTGCAACCACTCGAACTTCTCTGTTGAACGAAACACAATGTTAGCCTCTGCTATGACTCGATCAAACGGGTTTGACACTGCATCTACCTGACGTAGCTCGATATGCCTAGTCGATCAACCATTTCCCAATCCTCTGGTGTGCGTATGTACAGCGTGTTGTACCAAGCTTTCTGCACAGCTGTGTGGTACATGCGACATGAGCCATTAAGGCCGCTTAGGGCAGAAAAATCAGATTTCGTGGGAACCACAGGATAAGCAGAATGTGAGTCTAGAGGCTGGGTGTTTGGGTTCGGGTTGGCTGCTAGTTCAATGATATAGAGCATCAGCTCTGGGGGTATGCTATACCCGGCGGATGGAGTGGAATTGGATCCTTCAACGGGACTGGCAGCGTCGGCAGTTGTAATTTGACTGACTAGACAGCATTGGACGCAGGCCGTGAGCTGGGATACCATAATCCAAACCCTCTGTAGTAAGTTGTTCAAGACTGCCGAAGACATGCGAGAGTTAAGAAGTGATATTGGGCGGTACACCTACAAAGCTAACCTCGCGATTATTTATACTTGAAGGCGACTGAGATACTAGGGGCATTTGGCACATTAATCCTCTGAATAGCACTGCTCCTCATGTCGGAGGTTTGAAACTAAATGTTTCTAAATCATGCCGAGACGCCTATTCTCCTTTCAGGGGACGGACGCATCTAGTCTGTCCGGGCTCGTGTTCACTCTCCGGCGCATTGCATTTAGTCAGGATAACCGTATGATTGGCAGCTCTGTGGCTCTCCCTAACTCAGAACTTTCAAAACAAGTCTTAGGCTTACTTACATGCAAGGAAATTTCTCTAATCGATCAAACAAGTGTCTCATGCAGCCTTTTGGAGAAACGTAAGAGTTTGAATGGAGGGGAATTACAGCGCTTTTCACTAAGGCATACACTCGGTGTCTCAAAATTGGTTAATTCCCTCGGCCACAAGACTCTAACCCTCTAAATCTAGTTCAATGAAGATAGTATGCATATATTTGGAATCGCACTTTTGAGGCACAGGGCACGGTGTGGGAATTCAAAGGGGCTGGCCTTTCATGTTTTGGAATTGAGCCTCAGCTCCGCTACTATGCTCTGCGCCTTGGGAGTGCAACTCCAACATTTCTTTCTTTCTTGAAAGTGGCTAAATTTTGAGGTTACGGCAGGTCCTACGGTATGGCAATTGATTGATATCCAAGGCGCTGAGTACATGCCTTTTTGAAAAGCACCACAACAATGCAATCAGTACATGTACGAAAGGCGAAACCACAGATAACTGTATCCGGTCTATAAATGGGCGGTAAAAGGCGCATACCACACGCGTCTTAAAGAAAGGGGTAGCGCTTATAACTGACGCCCTGACTTTTCACTCTAGCTAGTACCCTTCTTACCCTTTCCTGTTAGTCTTTTGGCCGAGAGATACCCATGGATCGGATATTTCAGTGCCGTCTAAATTTTAGTCTTCACTTTAATAAGTCTGTGGTAGCAGTACTTCAGACCTGGTCTTCTCGGTCTCAACACATCCACCCACTGGGCATCACCAGATGACTTTAGGCGCATATATCATGCACGCAACCGCTCGAAGAGCTCAAAGGCCTTGCCGCTCAACGCTTGATATCTGCGATAGGAAATGATGTAGTGTATAAAAGTCAGTATCAACGTTACAGTTGTGCTGCTGCCAGAGCATGAGCTGATAAGGGCTGCTCTTCCACTATGCCATTGTGCCACAAGCCTTCCACCGTGCTCTCGCGCGGTATCCTACGTATACTACGTACCTTGAGCCAAATGGGCACGCGCACACTGAAGCACTTGATAGGCGCTTATAGTGGATATCTCAAGCAAAACCGGATTTGCTCGGTAGCGCTAGCGAGCCCCACGAGGCTCCGTGAGGCTCCGTAGCACAAGTCACGTGCTGGGTGCACTCAAAAAGTCAGCCGAGAACATTCAAAACTGCACACTTACCTACCTTAATGCTCACTATAGCACCTGAGAGTGCCAAATCACCTCGGCCTAGGCTTTTAAGTGTTGTGCACCCAGCACGTGACTTGTGCTACGGAGCCTCACGGAGCCTCGTGGGGCTCGCTAGCGCTACCGAGCAAATCCGGTTTTGCTTGAGCGATAGCTGCCCGTAATAATTAAGCACACTTCTATCCTATCCTAGGCGTACACAAGCTGCACAAACGTAATCAATCAATCCAACACAGATGCTCAATATAGGGTCAGCGGTACCATGCTACCCCGTAGGTATTTCCTCAGACCAAGTTGTATATGTAAAAAGTGTCTGAAAATGGATCACGCAATACAACAGGAAATGCTAAACTAGGTTTCAGCGCTTACGGGCAGCTATCCAATGCAGATATCCACCAAATTGCACAGCACTATTGCCTCACATATATGGGTAGCATAAGTTACGCCATTGCGTCTGCAGTCAATTACAACCAAATTAGAACTATCACGAAGGATATGTGGAATCATATTGTCGAGATATATGCAGCGGATTTCAAAGTATCACTTTCCAACTGCCGCGCTACTGGGTGTGTCGGAGTTTATGTAAAGGGCTGCTCCTATCCGATTATCTGTGAAAAATGATGCCCAAGAGACCTCTTCCAGACTCAAAAATTTCCTGAAGATTATGTCTTTTGCAATTGTTTCAGCGGCAGTTGTCTCCCCTTCATACGTCAAGCGGTATTCTGTGCAACACGCGCTCCAAGGATTCGACCCAACCGGGACATGACTCTGTCTGTCATGTTTGATCGCTTCGTGCGGAGTAAGGTAAACCCCCATGTGAATTTTCTTGAGCTTGCTGAGCGGCTCTAACTCCTGAGAAAGAGACTTCTGCACAGGCAACCTTCATCAATTAATAAGAACAACAGCAGGTTGTTTGCGGGCTCACCGCGTAACTCTCTACACCTTCAGCAGCAAAATACGAATCATGCCCGTCAGGAAATAGAGCCCAGAATTTGCATTCATTTCCGGGATCTTCGTGTTTCGTATTTCTCAAGCGGGGGCTGAATAGAGTGCATCGTGAAATAGAGAGTTCTTCTAGCTGTGGGCAGTGCGCTCGGAGTGTGTGAATCACTGCGGCATCCGGGCCGTGGACGTTAACGATCCATAAACGACGTAGTGAAAGTGGCAGAGACGAGACCACTCGGTGGTAGTAGCCTCGCTGAGGTTGACCACCGTTGTTTCGAACTACTAGACCAGCAGGTATTTCATTGGGCGTCGATGAAAGTAGTGTGAAGGTTCTGGAAGATTTTGCGGCGTGGACTTGGTTAACGAGGCTGAAACTGCTCGTATCTCCCTGTGTTTATACATATCAGTCCAAACACTAAGCGGCTATTGGCAATACGGAGTACTTACTGAACATATGCGCATATGCCTAGTTGAATGGCGATGCCCCAATCGGCGACCTCTCGAACATATAACGCACGGAACCAGTGCTTTTGTACAGCTCTGTAGAATTGACTGCAAGAGCAGCTGAGTCCTTGAAGGGCCTCAAAATCTGCCTTGCTCGAGACGCAGGGAAATTCAGACGTCGCGTCCAATGGCTTCAAAGCTCCAGCGTATTTCGGAGCGGAAGCAAGCTCAATTATAAGTAGCACTATTTCGGTGGGCAGTGCATAAGTCGGGTATGAGGAGGCAATTGTCGGGACCGAATAGTCATGCATCCCAGGAGATTTGTAGAAGTAACGCTTATACGGATAGGTTAGAATGGCGTGTAAGGTTCTGCTTGGTAGGGCTGGAAGGGACTAGTTTGGTGTGTATCGTGGCAAATGTTCAAATGCATATAAAGTATCTGAAAGGCAGTATTCTCATACATGCCGAAAAGTTCGCTGGAACAGCTATCATTTGATCCTGATGGTCGCCATAGCGTGTTGTGCATGTGGCACAATCGCTGCTTGTTTGGGATGTATACATAGTACTAAAACCCAACGACGCACCGACATTTGTGATCAAGTCAGGCTGCCTTCAGTATATCTTGCATAGGCATTTCCGCCCAATGTTATTGGTGCCAATGTTATTGTGTCCCTACCTGATATCAGAGGCTCAAAGACGAAAAGACCGGAATTCGAAAAGGAGGCGCCCAAGAATTTACTAAATCACTCTCGCAATGATGGAAGCACAGAGAACAATGCGAAAGACGACACCTAAGTTTCAATGGTAGTCACAGAGTAGTGCGGATGAAGGTAGGTTCACATACATTGGTTGGATAAAAAGCGCCACAAGCTACTACACAAGGCGACTTGACCTGATCACGCTAGACAGCGCACCCATATCCTCGTAACTCAATGCCTCATGGCTTGATTACTCTATTGTTTCTAACAACACGCTTGGTGTCACCTGTATTATTTGTGTATTAGTTGCGATCAATCACAATTGAAGACGATTTGAACTAATCACGGTGAATTTGCACAGATTTAAGTCTCTGAATATTTCACATTGGCTATGACCAGGTAAGATTGGTGAACGTGTTTAGTGTGAGGGGCGCTAGTGAAATGATCACAGTGATATGCATGATCAGATGCAGGCGCTCTGCTTACAAAAACAGGCTTCGGTCACACGACCTGCGTGCGTCTTGCTTTGCACTAGTGAAGCGGTTAACGCCCCGGCTATACCTTCCATTGATATATTTTCATATTATATGTCTCACTCTACAAACATTTTACATATATCTTCCCTCTCAACTAGAGGTCTTGATCTTCCCCTTCCCGAGGCTCGTGCAAGCACGAAGCGGCCGAGAGAACGATCTAGTGAGACTTGTGACCTCCTCGACTTTTTTGTCACTGATGAATGATTTAGTCGATCAACCATTGCCCAATTCTCCGGTGCGCTTATGTAAAGTGTGCTATACCAAGCTTTCTGCACAGCAGTATGGTACGTGCGACACGAGCCATTAAGGCCGCTCAAGGCAGAGAAATCGGGCTTCGTGAACATCACAGGATAGGCAGAGTGCGAATCTAGAGGTCGAATGATTGTAGTGGTGTTGGCTGCCGTTTCAATGATGTAAAACATCAACTCTGTGGGCATGCTATGCGCGGTGGATGGGGTAGAGTTAGATTCTTCAACGGGACTAGCAGTGTCAACAGCTCTAATTTGACTGTCCAGACAGCATTGCAAGTAGACTGTGAGCTGGGATAGAACGACGCAAAACTTTTGAAGCAAGTGACTCCAGACCGGCGGAGACATACGAGGGTTGGGAGCAGATTAAAAGTGGTGCACTTACAAAGCTGGCTCTACAAACCATTTATACCTGTAGCATTTGAAACACTAGGAGCAACGGTATATTTGCCTCCTGAACGGCAGTGCTCCTCAAACACCACCTGTCGAAACTTAGAGGATGAATGCGGTTTTTAAATCATGCAGAGATGCCTATTGGCCTTTCAGGAAACGCACCTTGCCTGTGCTGCCTTAAGTCCGCCCTCCGGCGCATTGCATAAGTTGGGATGACCGCATGATTGGCAGCTAAGTGTCCCCTAAACTCGGAACGCATTAAAACGAGTTAGAGCCTTGCTTAGACGCAACAAACACTCTCTCTAAGTGATCAAACATGTGTCTCATGCAGCCTTCTTGAGAAAGTTGGGGGCTCGGGTGAAAGAGTACCTGAATGAGAGGGGAATTTATAATGAGCTAAATGCATAGGTAAACAGATAAATGAGAGTTGGTTATGTGTGGTCCATAAACAGGTGGTAGGAGGAGTGTACTACACCTGCCTTGAAAAGGGGGTGGCACCTATCACTGATGCCCTGACTTTTCACTCTAGTTAGCGCCTCTTTCACCTTTTCCTGTTGGTCCTTTGGCCAAGAAATGCCTATGGATATGGCGGTTCAGACCGCAAAATATTCAGCCTTTTACTTTTCAATCATCTGAAAGGATAGAACCTCAGACTCGGCCTTATCTGTATTGATGCAGTTATCCACCAATATTCACCGGATGAGTGCACCCTGCTGATGATGTGTATCACACCTCGCCGGGTACGCCCTGTATTTTATAAATTACGCACTTTCTCTATCATCTAGAAATATCAGGGCTAATGTCTTGCACGTTTCTCAGGCAGATTTAGGATTTCAACTAGCTAACGTGACGATACAGTGGACGTCATGACAGAACACAGTTAAGGCGTGCAAGCGTAATTCTTTTTTTGATATCTGTAGGAACAACTGGTATGGAAGCTCGAGAGAAAATGTACTCACAGTACGGACCTTGGCTACTGTATACAGCTATAATGACATGTTCGACTACCTGTTCTATATTGAGGAGAATGTCGGAGTTCGAATGGTTGCGAGTGGACATTTTCAGGCGCATAGTTCTTCCGCTTGGCTAGGGGGCTGAGTCCATATATAGAACGCGGCTAGGCGGCCTACTGGGACGCTTCGCCGGACGACTACGGTCCTCGAATTCAGAACACTACTATGGGCTCAGCGCACCCCACGTAATTGACTACAAAGTCGACATTGATGGTGCGTGATCATCGGTTCTGAAACATGATGCCTGGAGCTTTTACGTTGCGTTCGTAGTTGACCAGTAAGGTCGTTATTGGAGAGAGTGAAGGGCCATCCAAGTCTAATCTTTGCTTGCCACGCTTACACTACACTTCGGCTCCGAATCCGGTGATCACTGCTGAATCTATCTATCATCGCCGGACTTGCTACTTGCAATCGGAAGCCACCAAACCTTGGTTTGATGCTAAGGACAGGCCAACACGTCGACTTTGGATAAACAAAATGGGGATATCAACCGAGATACAAACGAATATAGGCGAGAATGGACAAACTGCCTATCCAATCGCTGATAAACCCCCCCCCCCCCCCACAAATAAGCGGAGGTACGCCAAAGCTTATCGTTTTCAACCATGGTTCCACGCATTGCACAACGTGAGCACCCCCGTCTCCACACGATCTAACGTCAAATACCCTCTGTTAAGCCAACCCGGTCTCACGCATACAGGCGGTGCAGGGGTCTCACCGACTGTTGAATCGCGACGTGTGTCATGTGAGGGCAGTGGGATCTCGTGGCTGCAATGGCAAAAGACACCGAGCCTTTGAGCTCAAGTACCTGGAACCAACACCTACCTGTGGACCCCCCTGCCGATTTCAGCAAGGTGGGCAGGTTTGGATTCTACACAGGCATGTTTCACTGCACTGAATCGTTCATCACGGTTTAATTCTTTGATCCCCCGAAATCATCGATCAAAAGGAGCTGGTTATTTGAGCCAATCTTGGAATGGTAATCATAGCCCATATCACTGTTTGAAACCATTAGGATTAACATTGCATATGCAGCACCACACCCCTGACACGCTGTTTATAGATACTCGCTCATCGTTCGTCCTTAGCCCGTTCGACTACTTCGATGTACGTTTCTGCCTGGATTGTACCATCGGTTCTAATATGCTTATAGGAACATTTTCGGGACATTCGCAATGCGATTCCACTTCAAGCAAAAGAGAATCGGGAGTATATCGTTGACGGGCCCGGGGGCATGGAGTCGGTATATGCTCCTCGTGCATTGCAAGGTAGCGGCGTAACTTAAAAGGGGCAGAGCTCATTTGAGCTTTGACACGCAACTTTAGGGTACTGCTCCCTCGATCCGTCCCATTCTTCCACTCACAAAGCTAACTATAGACTATGTTACTTATCTTTACAAATGAAATTTGAATTTGAGCACTGTTCGTCTTCTAGCTTAGCGGACACAGCTTTGGATAAGGCAATGCTTCTTCAAGAGAGCTACCTAAATGGTACACCTTCCTACAAAATGCCGCAAGCATGTCTATGGAGGGTAATCGCTATAGTCCGGTGTGACTGAGGCTAATACAATAACCGTCAGTCACGTGATGCTATGTCGAACACCTGACTTTTCTCTTCTTCCCCATTTTAATCCGTTCCTTCATTCATCGCGCAACCTTATCTCACCTTTGTACGAGACACTCTCTTATGAGTATGGTTCTTGTCGTGATAGCCTGAGAGTTCTAGATTCCCTTGTGAGCTTTTCACATTGCTCCACTCGACGAAACACAATGAGCGAAGCATTGTGCTATTTGGCCTGGCGCATCAGGAAAACTTAAGGCCAGTTATAACATAGGTGCACTTTTTCCATGGCTGTAACTAGTTCGGACGGTCACAATCGTATTACAACCGGGTTATAGGCTACTCACAACTCAACTGAAACTGGAAAATAACGCAAAACACATGGATGGAGGGCACCTAAGTTGTCACCCGGCTATAATCGAGCAAAAAAACCCTAACGACTGGGCGGCCTCATATTCAGGAAATTTAGGTCACACGTCACACCTCGTGCCGCACCATGGCGCATATTTCATCAATTTGCGCACGGTTGACTCGACAAACACGTTGAATATTTCAATACGAACATTTGGCTCGCTGTCATTGGGTTGATATTACTGAGAACTTGATGTCGGGCGCAGCTGCTCGCTTGGTCCACGCTTTGCAGGCGTTAAGCAGCCACATTGATCTGGGGTCCCGAGCTAACGCATGGGCTACCTTGTTTCTTGGTTGCGGGGGTTCTGAACAGGAAGGCGCATCAAAGCACACAGTGCTCACGCATATTCAACGTGTAATGAGAGAACTCGTGTCATCCCATGCTTCAATAGTATAACGGCCTAGATTCTCAGCTCTAGGGGAGCCGTGAACTACAATCTACACGATAGCAACAGTTATTAGAATGTTTCTAGGTACTAGTATCTCAAACACATTTGCAATCCGAATAATCTAATTTAGCTGAGAAATCTAGTGAAGCAGCGTCCAGTTCGTAACCGATGTATAATATTATAAAAAGTCACCAAAGAAGGCTGAAAACGTGGCGATGAACAGAAGATCAAAGTTTGATGGTTCAACATTTGCAAGTGTTGGGGCCGGAATCGTTGCAATCATTTGTGTACTCGACTGCTCCCAATCTATCGTTGGTGAAGAAAGATGCCCAAGATACCAATCGGAGGCTGGGCATAGCATTGAATAACATATTGCTGGCGGCCGTTTCGGCAACCTGAGTTCGAGGCTTGAACTGATTGACACACGCCTCACACGGCGAGCACCACTGCGAGCTCGCCGCTTCTTCAGGTTTGCTATGTTGGTGCAGGTGCTCCGATATTGCCTCGTGGGGAGTGAGATACAAACCCATGTGTAGCACCTTGAGATCGGACAGCAGTTTCAGTTCATGAGACAGCGAACTCTGGTGCCAAACAGAATCATTAGGGCACGTGTAAACATTGGATAAATCTGTACACACCGCATAGTCTTCAATCCCTTCCCCAGCGAAATAGGAGTCATGATCGTCCGGAAATCTATCCCAAAACTTGCATCCGACACCGTGGCCTTTACCGTTGGGCCTGAAACGAGGGCTGAACATGGTGCACCTGGATATCGACAGCTCCGTTAAGTTGGGGCAGTATGTTACCAACATCTGAATTATGGCAATATCTGGACCGTGCGCATTCGCGACGTAAAGGCGGCGCAGCGACGAAGGCAAGCACGGCGCAACAAGATGGTAGCGCCCAATAGGCCTGGAGCTTCCGTTCTCTGTAGAAACGGGTGGAGTGACTACGAAGTCGTTATGAGCATCCAAGAATGCAGTATGCAAGTTCGGAAACTTCATAAATGCGTCATGCCGTTGGTTTTCTCCCAGAGCTGCCGCGATCACTCGGATTTCTCTGTTGACCGAAACACATCGTTAGCATTTGGAACGACCGAACAAGCTTGACACTGCGTTTACCTGACGTATATGGATACTCCTAGGCGATCAACCATTTCCCAATCCTCCGGTGTGCGTATGTAGAGCGTGTTGTACCAAGCCTTCTGCACAGCTGTATGGTACATACGACACGAGCCACTAAGGCCGCTCAAGGCCGAGAAATCGGGTTTCGTGGGCATCGCAGGGTAGGCAGAGTGCGAGTCGAGAGGCTGCATGATTGTAACGGCGTTGGCTGCCATTTCAATGATGTAAAAGATCAGCTCTGTTGGCACGCGATGCGCAGCTGGAGTTGGGTTAGATCCTTCAACGGGACTGGCAGCGTCGACAGCTGCCATTTGGCTGGCTGGGCAGCACCGAAAGTAAGCTGTGAGCTGGGATAACAGAATCCAAATACTTTGGAGTAAGCTGTTCCTGACTGTTGGAGACATACGAGGGCTAAGAACTGATCTTGGGTGGTGCACCCACAATGCTAACTTCACGATCCTTTTATTCCCGCAGGCATCCGAAACACTAGGAGCATTGATATACCTATCTGCTGAGTGGCACTGCTCCTCAGCCAATACTGCTGTCGGAGCTTAGAAAATGTAAACTGTTTCTAAATCATGTTGAGATGACTATTCTCCATTCGAGAAATGAATGCACATTGTCTGGTTAGGCTCGTTTTCATCGGCGCATTGCATTAGCTAGTATAATCACATGATTGGCGGCTAAGTGGCTTTCTAACTCAGAATCTCTCAAAACGAGTCTGAGCTTTACTCATATGTAAGGAAAATCCCCTAATGATCAAACAAGTGTCTTATTCAGCCTCCCATAGAAAGGTGTGGAGTTGAACGGAAGGAGATTTCCGTGGGAGAGAACTTGATGATGAGATGGTTACCTGGAAGAACAGAGAAACAAGAGGTCTCTATACCTGGTCTATAAACGGGCGGTAAAAGGGGTATACCACACGTGCCTTGAAGAAAGGGTAGCGCTTATAACCGACGCGCGACTTTTCACTTAAGTTGGCACCCTTTTTACCCTCTCCGGTCAGCCTTTTGGTCAAGAGATGCCCATGGGCGCAATATCTAAGTAACCTCCCAGATTTAGCCTTCACTTCTACCAACCTACAATAATAATGCTTCGGAGTTGGACTTACCTGCTCAACACACTCATCCACTGATCATTCCCAGATGATCGTAGGCGCATATATTGTCCACACAGCTGTTCAGTAAGCTGAGAGGTCTCTTCATTCAGCACCCGAGGAAATACTGCTGTGTGTAAGCGTCAGGATCGGCATTACAGTTGTACCACTGCCAGAGCATGGCCGATCGGTCTGCTCTTCCACTTTACCATTATGCCACAAGTATTTCACCATGCTCCCACACTATGCCTAGCATGTAATATGCAGCCTAAGCCAAATATACAGGCATACTTCACAGTATCTGATAGGCTCTTGCGGTGAAACCAGTTGCAGATACCATAAGTGCCAAAGAAGTGGCAAAGCGCTCCAAAGTGTTCTGGAGCAAGCCCGATTTTGGAAGTACATGCTCCGGAGCGCTCATGATGCTTGCAAGTCATCCCGAGTATTACCCCTACTGGAGAGTTTTTTTTTTTTTTTTTTGGATCAAGTATATTTTTGGTCGTTTTGGGGCTACGCCCTATGCTGCGACCCTACTACTAGAGAGTCACTAGAGCGCTCGTCGGAGTCTCAAATGTGTCCCGCTTCCCAGGCGCTTACGGTATCCACCAGGAAAATAACCTTCAACCCTCGAGCACTAATAAAAGCGTTGAGGTCGAGTGCGTTGAGGTTCAAATGGCGCAGCCGAATGCTCAGTGGTCGGTTGGGTAGGGTTGAGCAGAAATCAACACATGTACAGTATGTAGATGTATTACACTATTTGAAACTGTTTAACCATGATGAATTTTTGCCATTGGTTTTGCAAGATAAGAACACTAGTGAGACGCTTACCCCGAACTATCACTAAATGTACGCCACATGGGCAGTTGCGCTCGACAGGTGTGTCAATCTATAATCACAAAAAAGGTCGCAGTTTCAGAACGCTGGTCTCCAAATTCAGACAATCTTGCATTGTTTGCATTTATTTGTTTCTATTCAACTGCACTCAACCGACTCCTGAGCATTCAGCTGCGCCGTTTGAATCTCAACGCACTCGACCACCTCAACGATCTTATTGAGTGCTCTGAAATTGGAGGGCGTTTTCTTGATTTCCATCAAGTTACGGAGTCCGCTTGCGCGTGACCCGACTCAATATATGTGGCTAGTATATATTACACCATTAGGTTTGCAATCAACTGCCTTTGAATCACAAATACCAGAAAAATTCTAATGAGTCGTATTGTTAAGATATATGAGGCATCTTTCAAAGCATCACTTTCCAACTGCCGCGCTGTTGGGTGTGTCGGAGTTTATGTAAAGGGTTGCTCCCATTCGACTCTCTGTGAAAAATGATGCCCAAGAGAGTTCTTTCAGATTGGAAAGGTTCCTGAAGATTATTTCCTTTGCCATTGTTTCAGCGGTGGTCGTTTCCCCTCCGTATGTCAAGTGACATTCTGTGCAGCACATGCTCGGAGGATCTGGCTCAACTGGGACATGCCTCTGTCGGTAATGCTCGATTGCGTCGTGCGGAGTAAGGTAAACCCCCATGTGAAGTTTTTTAAGCTTGCTGAGTGGCTCTAACTCCCGAGAGAGTGAATTCTGCATAGGCAAACATAATCAATCAATGAAAAAAATGGAAGGTCGCACCCAGGCTTACCACGTAACTCTCTACACCTTCAGCCGCAAAATACGAGTCGTGGCCGTCAGGAAATAAGGACCAGAATTTGCATTCATTTCCAAAGCCGCGGTGCTTCTGATCTCTCAAGCGCGTACTGAATAGAGTGCACCTTGAAATAGAGAGTTCCTCTAATTGAGGGCAGTGCGCTCGGACCGTGTGTATCACAGCGGCATCCGGACCGTGAACGTTCACTATCCACAGACGACGAAGTGAGGGTGGCAAAGAAGTTACAACTCGATGGTAATAGCCCCGCTGAGTATGAGCATCGTCGTTTCGAGATGCCAACGCGTCGGATGCTTCGTTGGGGACGAAGTCGTTGTGGGCATCGATGAAAGCAGTGTGAAGATTTTGAAACCCTAGAAAGATGTCTCGTGGTGTGAATTTCGTTAACGATGCTGAAACCGCTCGGATTTCCCTGTGTGAGATGTTAACATCAGTCAGAGTGGTAGACGATTGCTAGTAGTACTGAGGACTGACTGAACATATACACATATATCTAATTCTATGGCGATGCTCCAATCAACAACCTCCCGGACATACAGCGTGCGAAACCATTGCTTTCGTACAGCCTTATAGAACTGGCGACAAGAATGACTAAGCCCGCGAAGCGTCTCAAAGTCAGGTTTAACTGCTGCACAGGGAAATTCGGATGTAGCGTCCAATGGCTTGAAAGGTCCAGCATGTTTCGGACCTGAGGCAAGCTCGATTATGAGGAGTAAAATCTCGGTGGGAAGCGTATGAGTCTGCTGATATGAAACTTTAGCTTTCAAGTCTGAATGATCGTACATCCCAGACAAGTTGCTTGGTTGAGTATGCGGTTAGGAGATTGCGGTATGTAATACGTCTACTTAGTAGGAGTGAGGAAAGGTTGCTTAGTTTACACGACGGCAACTGTCCAGGTGCATTTAAAGCACGCCATAGGAGTTTGATCAGTCCAAACTGGCTTCAATTCTGATTGATCGCAGTCTATACACAATAACGGTGGCGCCGAGCGTATTGTACTGTTAGAAACAATAGACCAAGTATGCTATGAGGCATTGATTTACAACGACGTAGGCTCACCACCAAGCACGATACAGTCAAGTCGCTTTATGTGGTAGCGTGTATGATTTTTATCATCCAACCAGCGTACGTGAGCCTACCCTCGTCTACTCTGCTCTATGACTGTCACGAATTGTCTTTCACATTTGTTCGCTGTGCTTCCATCATTGCATGGATGATTTAGCAAATTATTGGAAACTGTCCCTTTATCTTAGTAAATGCGCACAAATTGCAACGCTCCTAAAATGCCACATTAGCGTCTATGATCATAGCGCCCAGAATCAGGCGCCACCACTACGATCAAAGTGGTGTGCATGATCAAATTCTAGACGCCATGCTTACAGAAATGGGCTTCTGTCACATGACCTCCTGCTTCTTGCATTGCACTGTGAAGCGGTTGACGCCTCGGCTATAGCTTCCATTGATATATTTTCATGTTATCCTACAAATAATTTGAATATCCCTTCCCTCTCTTCCCTAAGGTTTGACCCCCCCCCCCCTCTGAGGCTCGTGCAAGCACGAAGAGGCCAAGAGAACGATCCAGTAAGCATTATGACCTCCTCAACTTTTTTTGGGTATTGACCAATGATATAAAACACTAACATCTCCTACTTTTGATGCATCAAATGGAATAAGTGGCACCGAACTTGAATTCGAGGAGGGCTTGCTGAGCTTTTCTGGTCTGATTTGGCTACTGAGTGCGACGCCATCTCCCGAACCTTCCTTGCATTTCGGAACGCCTCCGCGTATGTTCAAAAGCAGTGACCCGGTATCAGCACGTCATCTAACTATGATTCGAGAATAACCCAGTATGTGGCGTGGAGCGATAGCTACGAAGAAGAGGGGATGGAATTGTGGATGATTTGGCGGTCGCTAAGATGCGGAAGACAGTCGTGGCTTGGGAATTGGCGCCTAAAAACGATATACTGCGGGACCAAAGCAGAGCAGTAGTAGCCGGGACAGGCAACTGGTTATGATGATACGCTTGCTGTTCATTTCTGCTCGATCTTTCATCTGACCTTGTGGGTTCGACCCGAACTGTCTGGTGTGGGCAGGTTATGGCTCTGACTCACCTAGCTTGACCAACAACTTTACAAGTTACCGCTCAAGCAGAACATATTCGCGCACTCCTGGCCGAACGAAGCGTGATCATGCAATAACTCGAGGTAGGCGATCACTTATATTAATGCTGGGTGTGCCTGAACCAAGCTAATAGGACCTGAGTGAATTTCGCAACGCAGATCGCTTGGGATTTGAACAAACCGCACAAGCGCTCAACGCGTGTGTAGTCGTAAGCGATTGGTTCCTTTAATTAGTTACAATTTCCTAATTGACGCCTATAATTGTCGTGGCTTTCCGGTATAGAAAAGCACAGGATTAAATAGAAGTCCTCTGACCACAAGGGAGACGGTGTACCAAGACGAAAGAACCCGAAACGCCGAGCTTCATGCTCAGAACGAGAGGCTCAATTCAGAGAACATTCGTCTAGAACGTGGAGTCAAGGACGCAAAGCGGGAAATCAGTGCGCTCAAGCAGAGTATCGAGAGCTTGCGCGTCAATTTGTTGGTAAGGTGAGATATCTGTCCTTCGGTCTTGTTATTGCGATTCTAATCGGCTGGTCGGCAAACAGGCCGCATACACCGCCATCCGCCGGCTCACAAGCGGCATTTCACTTGGCTGTAAGTTCCGGTTTAGCTGATTCGTACAGCGCTTAACCATGCATTGCTCTGCGTGATTCTATGTGATTCTACAGGCGAACCCCCCAACCCCTAATCCCCGCGGACGTCCTCGCAAGTATCCTATCCTATCGCCCACCCACACCTCTGTCTTCCAGGCGCCTACGCATTCCAACCCAGGCGCCCAACTTCCAGTTTCGTCTTCATCAATCCTCAATACCAGCGCATCCCTTCCTGCGAGCACACAACCGCCCCCAGAGAAACGACTGCGGGCGACACAGCCAGACGCCCGCGCAGAGCTTCTCCTCGCGGCTGCACGTCGGGTTGGAAAGGACCGCGTTGTTGAGATTTTAGAAGGTCCTGAAGGTCCTGAAATCAGGCGTCTGGGCGGAGCAAGTGCAAAGGCAGATCTTGAACTAGAGCTCGAAAGAGACGAAAACCTGCCCCAGCCCCGGGCCGCTCCGGCTCAACACGAATCACCTCCGGCAACTCGAATCGATCACTCGAATACTCGTCGTGGACGTCCATCAAGAACAAGCGTATCGTTCCCATCGGGTGCACATCACCATTTCAATCAGTTTCTGGTTGAGGACAATGGCAAACCCGATTTGGGGCGGGGTCGTGGCGCAAAGATGCGGGCTACGAAGAGCGCACAAGAGATGAGCAAGCATGCAGTCGAGACCGCGAAAGGCGGTGGCGTATTCGACGTACGTAGCAACGCACAATCGCATGCGCCACGCCAGCCCCAGATCCAGACGCAACAGGTGGTGGTTGCTTTCACCGGGAATCCGCAGGCTGCTGCACAGGCGTATCTGACCTCGTTCTTGGCGCAGTATCCTGGCATCTAACCAGTGCGTGCCGACTAGTACCTCCTGTGCCAATATACGACACGCCTGCCCGATTGCCTAGCTCTATCCCCGGTTTATCTCACTCGAGCGACTCTGATATCCCTGTTGCGCCCGACCCTCGGACGCGGCCACTCCCGCCGTTAGCTCATCAATGTACCATGGTTGCATCGCCGCCACTTCGTCTCAACACAGGCGCCTGACTTGGCGCCGCGTCCAATTCCCGACTCAGCAGTGACTCTCTTGCCAGTTTAACGTCCCCCGCCCTTCCTCGCCGGCACAATAAAACGCAGACTAAATGCTTAGCCTGATCGATTCTGACGACGAACTTGCGTTTACGGACATTGTGGCTAAATTGGAGTTCGGGCTACGAGTTACTCTCGCACTCACCGTACGAGCTAAATCCGAGCCGAAGCTTTCGTCTGGGCCCTCTCGTACTTTTGATGGCGTATCTTCTGCTTTGGGAGCTGCAGCGCTTACTGGGTTGGCACTGGCAAATGTGGAGACATCAACGAGTCAGTCTATAGCGTCAGCCTTTGGGCTGAAACCAGCCTTGACATCGACACAGTCAACTCCTCTGTCTAGTAGACCTAGTATGGCTGCTGTGGAACTCCCCTTGCCCAAGAAAATCGCCAAATCAAAACCTAAGCCAGTCAAACTCTCACCGACTGAGTAACCCGCATCGACGAGCGAACCCCAACGAGATAAACTACCTGCGGCGAAACCCAAGTCCAGCAAGCGACGCCAAACCCAAATCGACGAAGGAGTCCAAGCCCAAATCCAAACCGATAGTTTCTGAACCTCCTGCACCACTAGACCTTGGGCTATGCCCGAACCTAGTACGACAATCGCGACAACAGTAACAAAACCAGCGATCACACATACAACAAAATCCGAGCCTGCTCGACCTAAGGTATCTCTTCCCCTTTGCCAGCACTTGTCAGCCTTCTTGATGCATGCTCCCAATTCGAGCCAAGCGACATCGACGCGTTCGTCTCTATCCTTTCACTGGACAAAATCCACGAGAAACACTCGGGTGGGCAGCCGGCTCGCGAAGCCACTGGCGCCAAATCAGTGGAACAGGCTATTCGGAAGTATTTGCGCTTGGGGAGTAGTGGTCAAAGTTGTGCCGTTGAGGATGGCTGCTTGGCTACAAGAAAAGTGGGCGTATGGGGAAGGGCCATGTATAAGCGAGGTGGAGGATGTGCGGAAGGAGATCGCTGTCACGGGAGCGATGGGGGACATTCGGAAGGATTTATCCAGTTTATCAAGTACGTGCGTGAGGGCAGGAGAAAGACTGTATAACTAATCTACGTGTAGGGCGCATGTTACGCGTGAATCATATCCTTAGGGCTTCTCGAGCACTGGGATGCGTATCATCGCGAGATCGGATCTGAGAGTATTCGCCCCGGTACACATGAACTAGTTTTGTATTTATATTAAACTTACTTACACATCCTCTGGATTCTTTTACCGCTTCTCAACTATACGTTCTCCTCGTCCTTCCTGATGGCGGACCTATTCTAGAGCACTACAGCTTTGCTCCAGGTACGTTCCAGGGCGTTGCCGTAGGAATCTTCTGGCAAGTGGCACACACTCTCGCACTCGCAGCAGCACGCGTTAAATTCGAACCCCACGACCTACACTAGGGGCAAATCCTGGTTCAAACCGTCTCCAACTCCAAATCTACGGCAAAGTCCAAGTCCAAAACTAAAACTAAACCCAAGCTAAGGCTGAAAGGCTCAACGACGATGACGATGACGATGGCGATGACGATGATGATGGGCTCGGGTGAGCAGTGTGGGGTACGTGTCACGCTGATAGACTTGGGGTTTCCTGGATGAATATGCACACGCCCAATCCCAGGTTTACGGAGGTCGAGCCTGAGATCTTCGAGGATCAAGGAGTTATTGGTTTGACGTATATCGAATGTGAAGGCGCATTGTTTCTCGGGAACCGACGAACGTGGGACATGTATAGGCCTCTGGCGAATGCAATGGTACGTCCTCTCTTATTACTTACATTGCTTAGAAAGAGCAACTAACCGGATGATATACAGTTGTTACCTTGAGACCCCGCGCACCAACTCTTTCGTACCAAAGGCCGCCGCAAGCCAGACACCATTGCCTCGCGCTATCACACAGCCGACGGCGCCCAAGCGGAAACCTGCATCTGCGGATGCCTTTTCGACGTTGAACAAGTACTCGCCGCCGCTATAGCCAAAGCCGGAGGGCCAATAGTAACTAGGGCTGGCGGAGACACCCTAGCTAAATCCCCCCAGTAGCGAATTACATAGGGCTGGCAAGCGCACAGGGGATGAGGCGGGTGCATCATGTTTGAGGGCTCTGCACGAGGCGTGGGGTGCCTTATTGGTGGCTGTATGCGCGTTTGTCAGGGCGGCTTGGGACAGAAGTGGGTGTCGTCTTCTTTATTCTTTAAGGGTGTGATATTTGTGCTCGTATTGGGTGACAATCATGCATCATTTGTGAGCATAGGTGCTACATTCGGGTTAGTTATATGTTTAATGGTCGCTCGGAACATTAACTATTAGTCCTTTTTCTTGCCTTTGTCCTGTAGTTTTGCGAATACGCACTCTGAAATTGAATGTGCGTACTCTAATTTGTCAAGTACCTAATACCATTACTTGTGCTCTCAGTATTGGCGCATAGCACATGAGAGACGAAAGACGAAAGTGCAGAGTCCGACGGACAATTTGTGCACGAGAAGGAATCGAGGAACGACGGAAGAGGAAGCAGGCGCGCATATAGTGAGAGCCCACGTGACTAGGCGCTCACATGCCTAAAACCCAACATAATTACCCCAGCCAGACGGCCAGAGGTTCGCATGACAGGTCTATTATTCGCATATATTCTTCCGCAAAACAGGCTCACCGTGGAAAACTGAATGTGTTCGTTTTCAGCCTTTATCTTGACGATCCCAACCCAAGCTACATCAGTAAAACACCCCCAGGCCAGTTAAACATTGAACGACTAGTTAGGGCAGCCGAGGTTGCCTAGAATGCCCTGCCAAATATAGGAGCTAATGAGGGCTTAAGAGTGCTCAACCAGAAGCCCAAATTCAATTTCAGCTTCCGGTCGAACACTCTTGAGCACTCTTAAGCTCTCATTAGCGCCTGTATCTAGCAAGTTATTCTCGACAGCATCAACTGTCTCAACAAGTTAGTTAATGCTTAACTGACAGAGAGCCGTTTTGCTGATGCAGTTCACAGATTTTTATAGTATTACTGCATTCTTTGGCATCTACTAGTGCAAGTATGCAGGCAATGATACATCCAGTTCCAATGCCAGACGAAATAGTCGCAAGACATACCTTACCGCGTGTTACGTATAACAGTTGTGTCCATTATGAGACTTTTGAATACCCACAGTTGGATACGAGCGGTCTGCAGCGCGGAGGTAGCACTCCAGTACTCCAACGCGTACAAAGGTCTGAACCAATCACCTGCCGGCCACGAGGAGCTATGCGACGCACGCATTCCCCGTGTATCTTTCAATATGGGTTTTTGTTCTCGCCTGCCCGCCCTCTGCGTACCTCGAATAGTACGCGCCCATTTCGATTAGTACTCGTAGTTTAACGTTGATGTTCTGCAAGCTATTCCTCCTTAGATATACTGTAGTGTTCAGCCTGGATCGTTATCAAATCTCCTCAGAATCAGTTGAGAAATAACAACCAACGGTCTACCAACGCACTTCATTCGCCTAGCGCCCGCGCCTGAAGCATGATTTCGTTATAAAAATATGACTGTGTTAGCAGGTACACCATGTGACCAGCCTTCGTGAAACCTTCGTAAGGTGAACCAGCGCTCGGGGCAATGAATTGCTCAGGCATTAGGCCAAGGCCTAGACTAAACGTGACAGGATGGTGCTTGGAATCGTAGGCATCTCGCCTCATCTCAAGACTTGCAGTTCAATAATGGCTGCCTACGACACAGTTAGCAAAATATTCAACACTGACCCTTAAATGCTAATACGCCCTATACTAAACTATCATTGTTCTAATGATAATCAAAAGTACCCAGGAACTGCCCTCACGAGTATCTCGTTAATTAGGCTAGCACTAGGCAGTGGTTGCTCTTAGGCGCTCGTTCCGTGAGACAGCTTTTTTAGAGCGCGCTCACTCATTCCGAGAGCTGGCCGTGACCCTCAGGACTTTGGGCTCCTAAAGCGCGAGCTCTCTTCGCGCTTCAGTATCCGAATTTTCACACTCTCACACGTTTTAGGCGGTGCTGAGTATTCCTCCATCATCAATGACTTCATCTCTAGCTATGTTTACCACAGCCTACACATATTTCTACACTGCTCTACAGTAATAGCTAACCAGGAGAATCCAGCGTGCTCTCTTGTCAGCAGGACAAAGATAGACTAAATTTCACATATACGTTGGCTACTAGAAAATGATTGTGATTATGAGTATTGGCACTATCTTGCAAGCTGAGCATTACTACCCATTGGTGGACTGTTGCCGTGGCCCGACTGGTGCTAATTATTGGCACCCTCCTGGGCGGCGTGCACATTTAGACTTCCGTACAGCGATTGAGCGAGAGGAGCATGTATGATATGTTGTGCATGCTGTGCGATGGGTAGAACGTGTATTGCTGATGGGGTCACGGAATGTACAGAGCTCGGTAGCATTGATGTATCGAAAGTTGTGGACACCCGTGTGGATGGGGCAATTGTGTAGGTTCGGCGAGACATTCACAAAGTAACGGGACTAAATGAAGGCAGCAACCTATCTAAGTGAAGCCCAGAGATATCAAGAGGGAGGAGGTACGCAGTGGGAAAGAACCAACGGTACGGTTTGGTCTTATACCGAATGAAAAAAGTCACAATTTTGATTGTTTATATTCATTTGATAAACACGCTCATCGACTTCTCCCAGTGCCAGAAGTCAGTTGGTTCAAATTGAGCTCTTCAAAATCGTGTTTGACCTCAGGCAAAGCAGAATTACAGTGGCGTCGTTGAAAGGTATATTGGATCGAGTGGGCACAAAGCACTCAGCAAAATCCCGCTAGGCTCCAGAGCGCTCGGGATCGCCAGGGGTGGCTCCCAGCGCTCCTGAGTACTCCTGAGCACTCCCGAGCACTCTGGAGCGCGGTGCTCCACAGGAGCCTATTCGCTCTGGAGGACTCCGGGGTGCTCAGGAGTGCTCAGGATTCTGGCGGGATTTTGCTGAGCATTGAGACATGGTGATTGCGGGTCCCCTCCGATCAAGCCGAGGTTCGTTTGGCGGTAGCTTATGTAGTACGTTCTATCTAACCAGTGTTCATACCCTATACGTATACATGTTACTCTATAAATACGACCAGGGCCGAAAGATTGACACTCGTACTATTGATAATTTCGCTCTCATTGCAAGAACGCCTGATCCAGTTATTGAGCAAAGTTTCCTCAGAGTCATGCTAGGCTATTCAATTCATTGGATATGACGTCTGAATTCCCCTCCCCGACATATGCATATCTCGTAGTCACATATTTGGAGCCCACAATTCATACAACCTTGCTTAGCGTACGGAGAGGGAACTGCCGCCGCCGAAACAATTGCAATGTAGGTTGGCTTCGGGCAATTTTGAGGTGTGCAGGAGGTCACTTGAGGATTTCCCTGTGCGTCTATCCCTTCCATTTAAATTTCCCCTCCGTTTAAACCTGCGCCTCGCCCCAATTCCGCAGGGCCACATCACAGGAACTCGTATGTTTTTCTTCTGGCCAGATCTGGCCAGAACCCATCATCTGGAAAACTGTAAAAACCAAGATAGCACTATATAGTGCTATGTAGCATATATAGTGATCTGAGAAAAAGTGGGTAGGTCCCTCTTATATGGTACTATATAGTACCTATCTAGAAAATATATAGGTGCTAGATAGCAATTTTGGAGCACTATGTAGGGATATATAGCGATATATAGCAAACATGGTCTAACCATATATGGTAATTTCCTTTTTAGGAAGGAGGTTTAGAATAAAGAAATAAAAATATTAATTAAAAAATTGATGACTAATCAGGCACCAATTTGAAATATCCCAGACAGGCAACTCATTGTGCCTACTTGGGAGCCCAGCACATGACCTGATCATCAATCACTAACTCCCTCTTTCCCCCTGAGTCAACCAAGTGCCCCTTTT
>MU132300.1:30618-51763 GCA_015039395.1 Ceratobasidium sp. AG-I | reverse complement strand
CCGGCAACTCGAATCGATCACTCGAATACTCGTCGCGGACGTCCATCGAGAACAAGCGTATCGTTCCCATCGGGTGCACATCACCATTTCAATCAGTTTCTAGTTGAGGACAATGGCAAACCCGATTTGGGGCGGGGTCGTGGCGCAAAGATGCGGGCTACGAAGAGCGCACAAGAGATGAGCAAGCATGCAGTCGAGACCGCGAAAGGCGGTGGCGTATTCGACGTACGTGGCAACGCACAATCGCATGCGCCACGCCAGCCCCAGATCCAGACGCAACAGGTGGTGGTTGCTTTCACCGGGAATCCGCAGGTTGATGCGCAGGCGTGTCTGGCCTCGTTCTTGGCGCAATACCCCGGGATACAACCGGTGCCGATGTGGGGGGCTGGGAAGGGGGATGATGCGTCTGCAATGGCGGGCGAGTCGGAGATGACTGTGATGGATCAACTAGCCACATCCAATGGAACGCATGGGGGTATGGCAGCCGGTGCTGGGACGATTCATAGAATGCACTCGACACCGGAGCTTACCAGGAGCGGGAGCAGGGGACTAGAGCATTTGCTCACTGCCGCGCGGACAGTGCTTAGAGCTCGAAGTCGAAGTACGACTCCTACACCGCGAAGGCAACTACATTCAGCCTCTCTCTCGTCGCCATATCGCCTAGCTCAGCAAAACCACTCACCGCCCTCTCCGAAATCTCGTCAAGTTGCGTCTGCCCGCCGTCGACACTCTTCTCCAGTCGTACAGCCAGGGGACAGCGACACGGAGCCCGAGGAAACGCCCAAGAGCCGACAGAGGGTGTACTCCGCACTAGACGTACTCGCTGATCAAGCGGCTGCAGTTCGCACCTCGTCTCCCGACCCGCCAATGGACGTCTTCACCTCATCGCAAAACCTGTTCGAGCGCACAACGGAACCCGCGGCTTCGGTGCCCGTCTCCCCGACACTACTGAGCCCTCCTCAGCCTGTAACCAATGCCAGTCTTTCCGAGCCTTCAACGAGTCTTGATGTCATGAGCTCCGAAAAGCCGCTGTTAGATAGCTTGTCCTCATCCTCGCTCAAACGACCACGGGTACCTTCGGAGGGACCGTTTGGGGGCGGCCAACTGGCAGTGCCCGGAACTACCACAGGAGCCGAGGCCGAATCTCTCGATCAGGCAGGCCAGAGCATTCGTCAACACACGGAGGGGAGAAAGGGCGACCCTGTCCACCACCAAGAAACAGATTCCTGGCAAATACCGTCAGTTCAGCCGGGCACAGATACCCCCCAGAGATCAGACAAAGCCCGTGGAAAGCAACGAGCCTAGTGGCTCTGCGCACAGAAACCGGTCTAGCCATGGCGAGGCAAGACGGAACTAGGAGCCGCGGTTGCATCTAATTGTCGACTCGACTGGTCATTGCGTCGTGTTGGTTTTCGGGCTGAGTGCCCCGCTGCGGCGTAGATGGAGGCGGGTTTCAAAGCATCAAGCAGGCGTGTATCTCGGGCTTTGGTCGGCTTTCATTCATCTCAACGTGATTCGGGCGCCGTCTTGGCTCTGTGTCTGTCAAAACTCAGAGGCGCGCAGCGCAATGGGCTGGTGTGGCGCAGTGCTGCGTGAACGTGATGATTCGCCCTCCACGCACAGGAGCTTTCCCATAGTGGGATAGCACCCGTCGACGACAGGCGCGCATATAGTTCTCTACATGAATCGTATTCGTCATTTTTTGCGTGTAAATTGCCTGCAGTTATTGCATATACTCGTGGATCTAGCTGTCCGTATATGGTAGTCAAGAACTCAGTGGCGGTGTGATGACTGGTCTATTTGGTCAAGGGTTTGTAGCCACCGAATGTATTTTTGGCCCGATACACATACACATACACTGCCTGCCCCTCCACGTCCTCTCGACTTGTAGCAGTGCTCACGAAAACGGGCTCCCGATCTTAAACATGGAGTAATTGAATGAATGGATGAATGAATGGGTGACGAGATGAGCTGAATCAGTTCACTTTAGCCGCCAATCAAAGTGGCGCGCGCGTCGCTGGGGCTGTGGGTCGTTTACCCGTTTTGTACTGCACTGTATGCAACCGGCTTACGACCTGGAGCAAGGTGCCTCGGCTTAACACTGCCGAATCGGCTGACAGTACGGTCTAGTATCTCCGGGGAATCGAATGCCGGGACTGAAAGTCGCTCCCGACCCAGCAAGAGGAGGGCTCCATCCTTTTTTGTTTATGGAAGCCACATCTGCCCACGATGATGAGAACTTTAACGTGTTGTGATTGGTGTGATTTACTCATAAGACGCAATGCTATCTCCATACGTACATACACCCACATCTGAAATTTCGAACTGAGCTTGATCGAACACCATTTGTTCACCTGCTCCCTCCGTGAGCCGAGCGGGAAACAGACGCCCGTTATCAAGAAGTCACGAGAGCGGCAAAAGTAGATGTATTGGGAGACTGCGGATAAGGTAGGGCGGTAACTTGTTGGAATGTATGGTTCAGCGCAAAGCAAGGCTGTGAGCAGTGGACATCCCGCCCTCGCCTTTCCTCCTCCGTCTCGACCTTGCAAATTACCGCCGCCCTTCTCAGCCCTACGCTCTCTCCGCCGGTCCTTGAGCTTATTTTGTCCCAGCCTCGGTTCGGGCTCGGACTCGGACTTGGTGCCAAGTACATCCTCCGCACTCCTACCGAATTTGAGCAAGCCCTCAGCTCGTGGGCTCTCAAGCTCCTTAGTCTTTGAGCGCTCCGCGTAAACGTCGGATGATACTTCCCCCTCTGAATTAAGCACGATAGGGGTATCCTGTAATATGACGAAGTGGGTATCGTGGGATGGCCGCTCAATCCGAGGCTGGGAGGAACCGATAGGTCGATCAGCGTGGGTTCGAGTCCAGGCGGGTTAGAGGTTGGAACCCGCGTTAGGCGATTCGCGGTGAGCCTCGGTGGGTTACTTTGTCCGTCTGATCAGAAGCATGGAATTGTTCGACGGATGTTAGAGTGGGACGAATAAATTGGGGTCGTGCGCTAGGCTGCATGGGTGTTCTGAGTGTGAGCGGCGTGGTAGTGGGTCTCGGGCACGAATATGACGTTAACGTTGGCGTGGGTACAATTCATGCTCAGACGTGAGGGATTAAACGAGAGAGGCTAAGCATCCGGAAGGAGAGCATGGGACATGGGTAACAGAGAGTCAGATGAGCCGCCAAACAATAGGTGGTGAGAAATTAAACGCTCACGGCTTCAAAAAACGTGCTGAAAATGGGGATCCACGATCTATCCCTGTTTTCAGCCAGCGCTCATTCATTTCAATGGCATCATCCGCGTCGTCCGACAAGATACGACTAATGACTGGCAGATGGCTTGCGCTAAGCTATATCGATGTTGTGAGCTAACGGGCATGCCCGGACTCGAGTGTATGCTTCATGCTCAAGCAACGCCGTGGGCATAGTACACCCGCCAGAGATGTGTAAGTACGCAAAACTGAATCGGTCGGGTTTCTTCAGGCCGGTCGACAAGCGGGCAGCCAAGTTACGCGAGTTCTTGAGATGATTCATTCAAAGTACTAAAAAGAGCGATCCGCAGACCTCTAAACTCCCAACTTAGCATATCAGATTCCGCCCACCCAAGATGACGTACCCACTATCCCAACAAGGGAAATGAGACCTAATTTCCCGGCACAGCGATATGTACTTGTATGTCCGTGCAAACGCTCGGCGGAGTGAACGACACGGCTACAAGCCCGAGTGGAAGCGCGTCTGCGTACCGCCGAATTCCCTCTAGTTTAGTCATACCGGGTGCGTGTGAGATGGGTGGGAAGGAATGGCTGGGTTTGGAGAGCGGGAATAGATGCGAGCGTAGGCTTGGGTACTGATGGAGAGTGAACAGTAAGCTGACCGCGTTTCTTTGATTTACCTCGCTTGTTCGCGAGAATAATGAACGGCGTGATGGCGGATAATGAATTTCGTGCAGTGAGGCAGCGTGTTTGAGTATCAGTTGTCGCACTGCAAGTGAAACGAGTGCCGACAAAGGCGTGACTGAGGGAGAGAGGACGACGGCCCAAGGTGTGGCAGTGCGACAATCAATTGTGGAAAAACAAGCCCGACGCGTAGCGAGATGCGTAGAGTGGCGATCACCGTATTCAACCTTTGGATCGGGGACGCCATCAATTTGCACAGTTTCCAAGAGTGGGGAGCACCATTGAAAGCTGCGTGCTCAAAGTTCTGTCTCGCGGACATAGTGAGCCGCACACCCCGGCTCAAGGGAAAGAAGACGATGGCGCCTAGAATTATTGAGGCGAGGTGGGATGTCCATTTAGCCGGAGTTGAGCCCTATAGCCGGAGGTGCGATATCTAAGTTACGACATACGGTAGCAGGTGTAGATAGCTCAGGGAAAGCTTCCTATATGATACTTTTAGTGTAGCCTAATGTGTGTTACGGGCGCTGTGAGATGAATGCGCGGCTCAGCCAGTGAGTTGCTGCGCAAGTGAGAGCCCAATAGCGCGCAGTCGTCTGAAAAGGCCAAACAAAGCCTGCAGATCGCCTGATTTGGCAAACGATGCTTCTGGTACGATGTAAACTAATTTAAACAAGCCGGGCTTGGCAACACAGCCATGGGAGGCGCGAGCAAGGACTGAGTTTGGTAAGATTAGGGCCCTGTTGTGGGTTGGCGCTGGAGCAATGACGGGTGATGTCCGAGTATCGTCCGCAGGGAACGTACCGACGAAGGCACACGGAAGCAGCACGGTACGTGGGGACATCAAAAGGAATTCCCGCGGCGCGTGCTCGAAGACTGTCGGGCAAAGTGGGCGCCCACAAAATTCGGCGCCCAAGAAAATTAGAGCGCCCAGAGATTGGTCCTGCGGCAGTGGGCGCTTAATCGAGAACGCGAGCGAGCTCAAAAGCGCGTATAGTGGGGAGCCATCATCTGGCTGTCCCCGAACTCCCGCCTAGTGCCGGTCCGTATGATATGCACGCTCCCTCCGGCGACCAAACACGGTGAGTCGACGTCAAGGATTCACCCTTTCGGGCATACTGCTTTCCTCAAGGCGAAGCACCGGCCTTGCTATACCCGCGTTTCTCGCTTGTGAGCTCTTATTGACTTTTGTTTTGTTCTAGCAAACAGGAACTTGACAAGACATCGGTGAGCGACCTTAAAACCACGCTTGTGCCGGGTCTGACTATTCTTGCAGCTCCCGGTGGCAACTTCCACCCATCCTCCGTTCTAGCAGCACAACAACATCTATGCTACTCGTCTGCCCTCGCACCGCACTTTTTCAAGCCAACGAAGCCTCAGTTCCTCCGTAAGGCTTCATTCCTGATCCTTCGTCCGCTTTCTAACGCTGTGCACGAACCTTACAGCATGTTGCGCTCTTACAAGCACATAAATCTTCCATCTGACCGCGTAGACCCCAAGACCATGTCCTCCCTCCGCGCTCAGTCACCAACTCTACGCCTACCTACAAACTTACCCAACGAGATTTTTGCTCAGATAGCGCAGTACATTCTAGGCGACGCGTTGTCTGATCTTGACGTAACACAGCACTACACGCCAAGCATCACCAAACCACCGTTTTGGTGCATTGATGGCATGACTCGGGCATCTCGGCGCCTGCGTGCCATCGCGCTCCCCGAGTGGTTCAGGCTGTTTATCGTCGGCCGGGCTGACGATTGGATCTGGGCAAGTCGATTGAGTGGGATGCACACTTGGGTTCGGTAAGTTTCTCTAAGTCTATTGGTTTTTAATTTGGATCTGAAATTGGGTATTGGCAGGTATATCGTATGTTCGACGCAAGCGCTGGACCGGCCTGCACCTGTCGATGTTCTATCCAGGTTCCCCTATCTGCGCTCGGCCTCGCTCTCTTTGGCATCCGACTACCAAATCCCACAGTTTCTCCCCACGTCCTCATGGGTTCCTGGCGTTCCTACCGAAATTATATCTACCCTAGGAGTTAATTATCGTGAACCTGTCACTGCCTTCCCCGCCAGCATGACCTCACTCTCCATCCGTGCAATGCATGGCAGCGAGACGCCACTTCTTCGAAATCTCGGGCTCCAGTGTCCCAGCCTACGCACGCTCAGATTGGGCAAGTGCACAATGTTTGAAAGTTGTCGTTGCGCAGACCATGATGGTGGCGAGTGTGGAGCGTGCAGTTTGGGTGGGCCCGGCGGGCAGCTCGCGGACGGTGAGCAGTGCGGCTATTGGGGAACTTTCCCTTTCCTCGAAGATCATGAGATGTATTTTGGAAGTGGGAATGTGGAGGCATACGCGGTGAGTTTTCCTTTCTAAACCTGGTTCCCTCCCCTCATATTCTCTACCCCGCATTACGTGGTTTCAGTTTGATGTCTCCGATGCGAAACTGACTCATAAGATCTTACAGGACGAACTGGCTGCTGAGCTTGCTCCATTACAAAACCTTGAAAGCGTCTCATTTGGGGTATACCTCACACCTTCCGCGGCACTCACCGAACACCGCTTTGCGCACTATCCGTCCAGGAACGTAGACGTACCTGTTCCCGCGCCGCTCGGCGCCGCTCCTTCCACCTCTTCCACTTCAATTTCTCTCCTCTCTTCATCTAGTGCATCTTCAGCATCGTTTAATTTATCCTCTGCATCATTCTCACCATCCCTCTCAGCCATCCCTGCGCCTACACACACGCAGGTCCCATTCTCCACATCCCACATGGTCCCGCCCATGTACCCCCATCCTGCTCTTTGGTCGTATGATTGTGCCGCATGCCGAGGTGCTTATGCCGCTCCGACGGAGGCTGCCGAACGTGGAGCGAGCATCATTCTTGCTCAGACTCTCCCCAAACTCGGACGAATTGAGTGGGCCTCATTTTTCGAGGTCCGGGGCGGGAACTGGGAAGACACCATGAGGGGCAGGGGGAGGGGAAGGGGGACAGGCACGCATGCGTGGTCTGTTGTGAGGGACGAGTGTGGGAGCGTTGTGGGTGTTGAGAGGGTATTCTCATAGATTTTCTATCTATCTTTCTCAGTTTGGACGATGGGGGTGTCCGGTTCTAGCTTGTGGTTTTTACTGGTAGGATGAGGTGGGGGGAGGGCTTAATATTATAGATACACGTTTATTTGCTTTGACTGTGTCGTCGCATACCTTGTTGTATTCATATCTGCAGTACTGGTTGTATATTTGTAACAAAGCTTAGTGCTTAGAATACATCGGTTTACATTCACCTTGCGAGTGATGCGATCTCCGCTGGGATGACAACAGGAACATCAATCAAGAGGTCGCTTTTATAGATTACCTTATCAAGGAACTGGGACTGTCGAAAAAGCGCTCGCCGTAGCGGTCTGGCACGCATACAGGGCGCGCTAAAGGAGGGCACAGATATGAAGTGGGTACATCCCGCTTGTGGGGCTGAGGACAAGGCTCGGGGTGCATAATTGGTGGATGTATGTGCATGTTTCAGTAGGAGTTATAACTCCTACCCCTAATTAGCAGTTTCATTTTGTATTCTCTAGAGATATGAAACTTGTGCTCATATTCGATCGCGATAGTGAATCATTCGTGAGTGGATATGCTCCATTCGGGTGAATTAAATGGGATTTAGTGATTGTTTGGGACATTAATTCTTGATGCCTTTTGTTGTCCTTGTTATACTACGTGTAGATGTATGCTCTATGCTTTAAGACACTCGATTATTGTCCAGCTAAACCCCCAGGGCTATGGATCACTTGGCAAGTTACCTGCATACATTATTCAGCAGAAAGGGTTGATTGTAGCGAAATACGTGTATCTATTTTCATTTTTTACGTTGAAGGTCAAACGACCCGTCATATTCCCACTCCCAGGCTGACCTAGACCACAGACCAACCGCCATGCGGTCAGTGAACGAAACTCATTCATAGGACGGGATAGTGCTCAGAGGCAAAGGTTCGCTTGGGTACTGTGAGACATAGACTTGGGCGGCATGGGATGATGCCCAGCATGTATCCGCCTTGCCTCGTCCCCAGGCATGCAGCCTAATAATGGTTGCCTGTGACGTATTTGGCGAGAGATTCACTGTTGCCCATGAGATACAGTACCACTGCCTCACTGCCTCACTGCCTCACTGCCTCACTGATCATAACCCTATCTCGATGAAACTACAGTGAAAGTACGTCCGCGAGTGTTTTTATTTATTTAGTAAGCGAGCGCCTGGAGCGGAACTTCCTGAGCGCTCGTTCTCTGAATGCGCTTCTGCAGAGCAAACGCGCTCTGCAGACCAACCGTGGCCCTCAGGTCCAAGGGCAAAGTTTACTCTGCGGCTCAGACATCCTTTGCGTTAGGCGTGATCTCCTATTCATCACCAGTTGTTTTAATTCTAGCTAAATTTATCACAGGCTGTTGAGATATTTCTACATCACTCCACTAGCTGACAAGGAGAATACAGCACCCTTTCTTGTTAGCTAGCGCGAGAGTAAGATAAAATCATGTATAGGTTAGCTAGCGAGAGGAAGAAGTTTGTGAGTACCAGGCCCATTCCATGAGTAGAACATTCGTACCCATTTGTAAGTTGTCACCATGACCGGACTAGTCCTAATTATTGCCGCCTTCCTGGGCAGCGCGTACATTCATATTTCCGTACAGTGATTGAGTAAGAGGGGCGTGTCTAACAGGTTGTACGTGCTGCGCTGGGGGTGGAGCATGTATTGCCGCCGCGGTGATGGGATGTCCGGGGCTCAGGAGTGCTGCTGTATCAGAAGCCATGGATGTCTGCGCAGGTTGTGCGACTGTATAGGTTTGGCGAGTCATTCACGAAGGAGAGGGGCGCAGTGTAGCGAACCGTAGGATCAAACTTCAGGGATATATAGAGAGGAGGCGCATAGTGAATAAAAGCCAATGGGACGGCCTAGCGCTATATGGACCGGGAGAATCTACCGCTTTAATCACAAACATCTATTTGCGAACACGTTCGACGACTGCTCCTACCTCGAAATCTATTTGCATTTGGCCACTCTCGGCAAACTTATACTTGTTTTTGGGTAACGCCACCATTGACAAATGTATTGAATCAAGTATTCTATGAAGCATTAAAGCACAACGGTGCGGTGTATCACATAATGTGATCAAGGCAAGGTGTGGCTTGTGTGGCGCTTTTGATTCAGCCACTGCACTTCGTCCACACCACCCTGTGACTGCCATCAGACCTAAGCCATTGTCCTTCAGACTGTTCACGATTCTGAGGTATTTGGCAAGTTTTTTTACATTCTGCCCATCGGATGTTCTACCTTTGGTGCCCACAAAATCCAAGTTTTTGCCCTGAGAGACCCTAATGGCTTATGAAAGAACTGCGTTTAGGGGGAGCCTGCTTGACTGCCAATCATGTGGCCATCTCAACCTATGCAATGCACCGGAGGGTGGACATGAGCCCGGGTAGACAGTGTGAATTTGTTCTCTGAACGGAGAATAGGCATCCCAGCATGATTTAGGAACAGTATTCAATCTTCAATTTTCGACGGCAGTATTGATTGCAGGCTAGCTTTGTGAGCGCATCACTCTATACCTGTTCTCAGCCCTCGTATGTCTCCGTCAGCTTGAAACAGCTTGAAACAGCTTACTCCAAAGGGTTTGTATTACGTTATTTCAATTCAGATTTTACTTTCAACGCTATCTAGTCAGCTAAATTGTAGTTGTTGACGCTGCCGGTCCCGTTGAAAGATCCAATCCCACTCCTCCCGCCACGCATGGCATGCTCACGGAGTTGATATTTTGCATCATCAAGCTGGCAACCAACACAAATACAGTTATTCAGCCCCTAGACTCGCACTCTGCGCATCATGAGGTGCCTATGAAATCCGATTTCTCCACCCTGAGCAGCTTTAATGGTTTGTATCGCCCATAGCATAAAGTGACGCAAAAAGCTTGGTATAAGACACCATACATATCGCCGTGATCCAGACGTTGATAGCATACAGCCCAGACTTAATGGAGCTGTCAATACCCAGGTGCACCGTGGCCAGTCCTCGCTTCAAGCCCGAGGTTCATAGCCACATTGTCAGATGCAGATTTTGGGGTAGATTTTCAGACGATCATGACTTCCATTTCGCTGGCGAGGTGTGTACATCCGCTGTCCAGTGAGCCCCAACCATATGATTGATACCAGAGTCCAGTACCTCATGAGCTGAAACTGCTGCCCAATGTCAAGATGTTACACATTGGTTTACATCTCACTCCCCACGAGGCAATGCCGGGGAACCTAAACCAATATGGCGGGCCTGGAAGAACAGCTAGCTCGTTGTGGTGCTCTCCGTGTGAGATATGGTTAACCAATTCAAATCTCGAACTCAGGCCGCCGAGATAGCCGCCAGCAATATCTTATTCAATGCTATATCCAGTCTTTACTTAGTGTCTTGGACATCGTTCTTTCCCGGCGGTAGATTGGGAGCAAGCGAGTATACAAATGATCGCGGCCATTCCAACCCCGATTATCACATATATATTACCATCAACGCTTGATCTTCTGTTCATCACCACGCTTTCAACCTTTTAAGTGACTTGCTATAATAATCTTATACACCTGCTTCAAAATGGACATTGCTTCACTAGATTTCTCAGTTGAGTTGCTTCCTTTGAATGATGGGCGCGTTCGAGATCTGGGATCCAGAGTGCCACCGCTATTGTGTATTAATTGCGATTGATCATAATTGAATTCGCTTTGAACCACAAATTCAAATCTCCTAAAATGCCACACTGGCGCCTGAAAGGCCTGTGGGGGATTGGCTTCGGTCACATGACCTACTGCGTCTTACATTGCACCAATCGCAAGGGACAGACAGCACGCAAGTCCCAGACACCGTGCTGATTTTTGCACTTGATCATCTGTGCAAAACCCCTTGGAATCTGAGCATCCAACAAACTCTGATTGGCCTAGCGGCTCGGCTAACTGACACCGAACGGCTTGCGTACATGCATCATTAATCCCATCCCTATTCAATCCTGATTCAGGTTTAAGCCACATGAGGGGGGGGGGGGGGGGTACCTACCCCCAGCACGGTGTCCATGATTTGCCTCCTGAGTTCCCCTTGGTTTGGTAACTTTCATAGCAACCGAGCTACACTCATTCGTATTTTCCCCCAGTATTATGAATGATTTGAGCTGAAAGTGTGTTTACTTCGGTGCAGGGGTTTTGATCACTTAATATCCCTATTTCACTTGCCACTCAAATTGGAATTGGTTGTGAGTTTTCTTGCTTTTGTCAAGTGGATTCAGGGAGCGTCACTTGAGCGGCGTTAGCGCATTAGGTCTGACTTGTCGGGGTTTGTTGACGTCCCCGCCGTATAAATGACAGATAGGAGTTCAAAATCAAACCGGCTTCGAAATGCCGTGACCGACTGTAGATTATTTGCTTGAGCAATAAATATGTTCGTCCGTATCGTTTTAATTTGGGACGTCATCCAGGTGGTCGAGGATTCACCTTGCGCAATAATTTGGGTCGTTTGCCTCTGTAGTCTACTTGGGTCAGCACAGAACGAAACTCAACTACAACAGCTCACCAAGCCAAGAATTACGCTTTCTACGGATAAAATGGGCTTGATTGTAAACGTATGTATCAGCTACAAGGTAGATGGACCGCTCCTTTCGCTCGATCACATGTCCAAGTTTCCGTTGGCCCCGTCAAGCCTAGCTTGATGATTTGCGAGGGATGAGCTGTACGAGTCAGAAATTACGAGTAATCACAGTGGCTGCTTAGTTTCAGCCCTCTTATCTTTCGGAGCCTGAGGACTGGGAGATGGTTGTGCATATGGGAATTTGTGGTCACGTTCTGTAAGTCTACCTCGACGCGCAGCTGTCTCTAAGTTGACAAAATAATGATACAGAGAGCCTAGGATATTGTCTCAGGCAACTCACCATACCATCTACACCCCACATGGGACTAGGGCGCTTCACTCGCGTACACACCCTCTCCCTTGGCGCCTACAACGATCTCGTCCTGCGCTGCGTCCCCGAAAAGAGCCCAGGTCCGTATTGAGGCGAATTCCTCCCCCTGGACCATATGCTCCTGCCTATTCACCTATCTCCAACCAGGGTCTACCGAGCACCTTACGCAGACTGCAGATGACTAACACACTTTAATCACTTGTTGATTCCGGTGATTTTTCAACAGTGCCCAAAACTGGAGGATTTGAGCTTGTCAAGATGTACTACGTTGAGCCGAAGGACGTCTGGGCCTCGGGGGTTCTGTGAGTTCTGGAGATCCGAGAGGCTAGAGAGGCATGGGAGTTATTTTGTGACTGACAGCGGGAGGGTAAGCATCTCACGTACCTGGATCGGATGACTCGCTGATGTCCAAACAGTTAGGATGTTGCAAACCAAATGTTCAAAACCCTACGCGGCACCTAAGGAAGCTTCATCTCGGGATATATGCTACGACCTTTCAGGTTCTTCTCACACACGCAAGGGACCACATGGGCCTCCCCGAGAACCTTTCTAATTGGTCAGGGTCGTACGATTCTGTCTGGGCGCCCATGTGCCCGCACTGCAGTTTGGCCGCTGTGCCGCATGAGATCAAGGTTGGAATACAGGTTTCAAAGGTTTTATTCGAACGAATGCCGTGGTTGAAGGAGATATCGTGGGTGATGTACTCGTCCCATGGAAAATGTGAGGTTGGGGTGTGGAAATCGGATGGGACAATCGGTGCACCGAGAGTTATGACTGAAACCCTGGGATCTTTGCCGCTAGCGAAGAGAGAGGCTATGGAGTTGCCTGCTGTGGTTCCACTTTGATTTGACCTGGACTCAACTTCGTTGGTTGATATAAATGTTATGTCTGACATGAATAAATCTAAGCTTGATAGAGTGATCCAATAATTGAGATTCAAAATAAGCATGTCCTTCGGGGGGGGGGGGACTCACTTTCCAGGGAACATATTTTGATTCGATGGAGACAAATTTCGAAGGGATAACAAGCGCTCGGCGTCTCAATCACCCTTGTTGGCTCGTTGACTTCTGAATGGAGGACACCATCATCCGACCTCCACCACGGTATCTCCCCCATGAGATAATCAGCCTCATAGCTTCCAAGACTAATAGCTTGCGCGAACTATCACTATTCTCTCTTGTCTCGCGGGCATTCTACTCTGAGGCAGTAGCATTCCTCTATACCCACGTCGAATTCGCGTCCGCCGCACAAAGTTCTAAACCCAAGTGGATAAGAGAAATCAGTCTTTGGGCTCGTACCATCACCTATAATAGAAACCTTGCTCACCATGTCGAAACTCTCATCTTGCATCTGCCGGAATGTGATCTACCAGTTCTCTACCGTCGAACGCTGGCTGCGTTGAGGCACTGTATCAACCTCCGTGAACTAGAAATATATCAACCATCACACTTGACACTTTCATACTGGTTAATTCCCGCTATTACCCCTCTGGCACTCATCAAGTTCGCTACCGATCTTCAAGCCTCTGACTCGCTCGCACGTGTCCTCGAGTCGCAGCCCTCAATCCGTACACTCCGGCTTGAAACGTTTGATATGCAAATGCGGCTTGAACTTGGTTCTCTTCCGAATCTCGCGCACTATACCGGCTTCACTAGGCTTATATCTGCTGCTCGGACGTCTGGCGCTACATGGGATAACCTTATACATGCTGAACTCCACGATGCGTATCGGTGGGAGCTCGGGCTGTTAGATTCAATGCCGCGCCTAAGAATGCTTGATATAACCGTCGCAGCGGGGGCCGCGGACTTGCTCGCGAGAATAGCTGAGAAGTGTCAGGAACTTAGGTCCCTTACGCTGCGGGATAGTAATGGGATAATGCACGATAGGCGTGAGTTGGCAGATGGTCGGCTTGCAGGGGTGAGTGCAATATGCACGTGTACATCCCGTTTCCGCGAGCTGAGATCTGAATAAGATCGCCTTATTGCCGGATTTCGCTGCCTCGTTCGGCTTATTGAAGCATCTTTCGTCCCTAACTATCGATCCTATATATCCTCTCCGACAATGCGCGCAAGCACATACCGACCGAGCGCAGCTTGTACTTTGGCACTCTTATTGCCCAACTTTGCGCCAATTTACCTCGCCTACCAGACGCAAGTGGCTGTTAGGACCCGCCAACCTGTCTTTTAGCCCTAGTTCCTCCGGCCCCTCGTTGGCAAGGCCACTACCGAATCTGGGTCTATGGTCCGTCATCTTCGAACCTATTCCAACCGAGAATGTCTTCGCCACCGATCCTGGGGTATTTGGTATGAGGCGGGCGGGTAGCGTCAGAGAGCGGTCAGAAGCGGGTAACGTTGATGAACTCATTGCAATTATTGAGCGACTGAATCATGAAAGGGCTAATGTTTAGTTGCTTGTATTGAGGCGTATTATATATATATCAGACCGCTTGCTTTATTATTTGCTCTCGGAGTGAATAATGCCCAGATTGGCTAGATACGTGCGCATTTAGTCAATTAATATTTATCTAAGTCGCTTCAAGTTGAACGTTTCCGTGATACAATATTTTCTGTATCTTTCAGCTTACTGGAAGCGGAGTTTTCCAGCAGGCGCCTGTCGTTAATCCTATTTGGGACCATCAAAGTCGACCAGCGTTCACCTCCCTTGAGCCGAACGACGATGGACTCTCGTCGCTTCTACAAACATCTCGCAACTATCCTTGTTCTACCCGTACGCGGATACTTCATAACGAGACTAGGCTCGACGTGAGTTGCTCCTTCTAGGTTTATCTATCTATGGGCAACTTAAGATAATCAATCTTTGCCACCATTGCACGCCCTAGACCTTCCGATGCATCCCAATCCAAACAGGATTTGGCGTTGCCCGCGGCGCTATCTCGCCTACCAGCAGAGGTTCAAGAGTTAATCCTTGACTACATCTATAATTTGTTTCTCGACGAGCTTAGATTGGTCAGGCAACTAAAGGCCAGTTGGAAGGGATACTACTCAGCCATCAAAGTACTAGCGGAATGTCTACCTAGATGGCGCTCTGTGGCTATTAAGAAATGGCTATCAACTTGGGCCACGAATGAATCAGATTGGGCAGAGGGCACCGAGAACAACGTCCGGTAAGATCAACCCCCACGTAGAGTTTAAAGACACACTTATCCAGTTTGGTTCCTATTCAGCGTTATCACGGCTGGAGAGGGGGCATTCCGACTGAATCTCGATCTGTCCCCTTTCAGGAACTTGAGGACCGCCGACCTCAATTTTCATACCGGCTTCGAATACGAGCGGAGAAGTAATAGCTTCGCCCTCAAAACATGTGTATCTGAGCTTCCTCCATCGCTCGAGCGACTCCAAGTCGTCGCATCGCACGGCCCTGATTCTGAAGTCTTTGACCTCGTAAAAAGGTGTTGCCCAAACCTTACCGAGCTAAGCATTGTACGCTGTTCGTTTTTTAACAATCCTACCTGCAAGTGGTGGACAGGCCACCCAGAAGAATTCCACCATTCATACATGAAGAACCACAACGATGTCGCAAGCACGATGGATTACGCTGTAAGTGGATTTGACTCTGGCGATTCTCTCCTATATTTTTATATCAGAGCTAATCTACTGATTTTAGGCACTCGTCGCATCAAAATTACGGCCCCTCCAGCGCCTACAAACCTTGCATATAGGAGACTACTTCACTCACTTTGGCGGAATCTGGAACCACCGCTGGAACCACAAAAGGCACCACCCGATCGAAGATCGGCTATATTATTTCAACCCAGTCATGGTTCACAATGGCGCACACTTACTCGCAATGCAGGCCGACCAAGATGGTCCTCCCATTAACCCTAACTTTCCCCGCCCCGCGGACCGAGAATTATGGGCCAGCCACTGTCCAAAATGTGTTGAGGAATACGCGATTCCAACCGAGGTTGCAGAGAGGCGCGCGGCGTCTTTGATAGCGTCCATCGTCTGGTCACTTCGCAGTATCTCCTTTGCGTCCTTCGTAATTGATGGGCGGATCAGTTCAAGCTCATGGGAAGTTAGTAGGTCCCATAAGACGCCTCCTATGGTTGACGACACAGAAGTGTTTCAAGGCAGCTTGGGCGTGCCGTTCCAAGTCGGGACCTATCGCAGCGGTGGCCCTGCCGATGCTCAGTGGTGGGAGCCTCCTCAAACTGCAGTGGTCGCATGGTTCTAGGCCAGAAATGGGCAATGGACAAAACTACGCATATTTTTATCTCTTTTTTCTTGGTATGACATGCCTGTACTTTATCATACCGAGTGAACGTATGCTGGCACCTGGGTTTTATGTTTTTATTGCATTTCTCTTGTATCGCACATGCATTTCAGAGCATTTTATATAGAACTACACGCTGAGATATTACAGCGTTCATTTGGCTCTTTGCTTCGTTCAACACTGAAATTAGGTAGTGGTTGTAGTAGTCATAGCGCATCTAGTCACCTAGCTGTTTTTTTCTCATTTAATTTACCTCTAGCCGACGAATTCAAACATGTGACATATTGGTATACAACCCCTCCATAAGTTGATTCTGGTATAAAATGACATGCCGATCAGTTGCCTTATTGGGTTAAACTATCGAGCGCCCTGCGCTTCGACTACCGTAATTCAAGTAGAAAGTCCCCCCGCTCCTCACACAGACTGTACTACCATGGTTCTTCTGAATTCCTACGAGCTCCTTGATATACCCTCTGCAGAGACGATCCAATATATTGTGGGAGCGATCTGTTTGATGTACGTCCAATCCGGGTTTAGTCATTTGCGGCTCCGTAACGCTGATTGATTATTACAGCGCAACCATCATTGCATCCCGCAGATATCCCCACCATTCTCCGCCAAATCTCCAGGTGGTGCCCCGCCGCAACAATCCAGTAAGGCCCCGCCCTTTCCACGGACTACCGTTTGAGCTTCGTCGACAAATCTACCTACACCTCATCGAACTCCTGGTCAGCGAAGTTCGATATGTGCGGTCACTCAGGAAATACCACGAGGAACTGTATCAGAGGATCAAAACGATATCTCAATGCTGGCCTGAATGGGACGAGATGACAGATAGAGTATGGGCTTCTATGTGGGCCACCGGCGTCTCACTCTGGGCAGAGGGTGCCCGTTATTGTAATATCCGGTATGATATATTTCACCAAAGAAAGATTCAGAAGTGATCATCTGAGACGACCGATACATCCAGCATCCTCATTGCGGAACAGGAAGGCATACCATTACACATTTCCCTGTCTCCCTTCAGGTGTTTGCTGGCCGCAAGTTTGAACTTGCACTCTAGCTTCACGTATAGCAAGAATACCAACAACTTTCGACTTCTGCCATGCACCATCGAACTCCCACCATCGCTCGAGCACCTGGAGATTATGTTCTTTCATGGTCCCGACTCTGACATCTTTGACCTCGCAGCGCGGTGCTGCCCAGATCTGGTCGAGCTACGTCTTGTCCGTTGTACTATGTTCAACAAGCCGACATGTTGGTGGTGGCGAGGACATCCAGCTTCGACGGACCACACTTATATGCGGAACCACAACGTAACGGACGCGACCAACTACGCAGTAAGACGGACATCACTAGTTCTTTTAGAACATCAAATTAACTATCTTATATTCGTAGGTGGCCATAGCTTCCCTGGTTCGAAGACTTCCCAAGCTAGAGCGTTTACATCTAGGCGACTACCACACGAATTTTGATGCGATCATGATACATCGCATGAACCACCGAAAGTACCACCCCGTCCGAGATAGGCCGAGCGACTTCAATCCCATGGTTCACAGTCCGTTACACTTGAACGCAACACGGGCTGACGAGGACGACGGTGGTCCACCTGTGAACGATAACTTCACTCTCCTTGCGCCTCTTGAACTATGGAGTGCTGACTGTCCAGAGTGCAGGAGGATGTTTGCCTCTGAGACCGAGGCGGCGGAAAGGCGCGCGGCGGCTGTATTGGCGACCCGCATCTGGTCGTTGCAGGCCATTTCATTCGCTTCTTTCTTCTCAGATAGGCGCGTCGGTCCCTCCTCCTGGGATATTCGTCGGCGAGGCCAGGATGCCTCTAGAAGGCTTCTTTCGCCGGAAGCAACTCAGGAACTCGGTAGCAGCGATGCAGTCAGTGGTAAGCTTCGGGTGGAAACGTTCCGTGCGAATGATCTCCGTTCTGTTCAAGTAGAGACGTTTGAGAGGAGAGAAGTCGGATGGTCTGTTGTGGACTGAGATCACGCGACACAACATTTTTTCACTGGTATAGCATTAACGTACAGTACCACGCGCTTAGTGCTGTGCATATACACAACCATCGTTACACGTATGTTTCATATTGGATAATATCAGTTAGAATACATTCCGTGGAAAGGAAAGGTGTGCAAAAATAAAAATGCTTATTATACAATAAGCGCCAGTCGGTTATCTAATTGCGAAGGAGTCAAGGGCTGACGGATACCACGTTTAACTACTGTATGTGGCGTATGTGAACGCCAGGCAGTTGGTTCATACCTTGCCACCACTAAGCCCGGTACCCTCCTTGAATCGACATCAGCAGAAGTCACGATCCTTGTATCCAGCGAGGCGGGCACATTAGACCTGAAAGCGGTCTAACTATCCAGTTCGTTTCCCTAGCCTTTCTACTTCCTATGATAATTTAATCAAGAGTTAAAATCCAATGTATTTTAGGTTCATCGCAGATATTTCCACAATTGCAGTGCTGAATAAGTCTACCAATTGCAGGGATGAATGGACTCGATATACCCAGTGTTCGCTACAGACCCAGCGAAGCGTCTGACCAAGAGATAGATCAGAGGGCATGTAACTTCAATACTGGAGACTCGAGGGGGCATGGTGCCGGGACGACTGGCATGGAGAGAGAATGCCAGAGGCAAGGCACACCAAAGCAGGGTAAGACATCCCTAGATTACAAGCGACCTGCTAACCAATATTTGACATATCTACTAAATTCTCGTCGGGCTCTCATAGGAATAATTAGCTGCAAGATGGTATGTGCCCGAAATTTACGTAGAGGCCTTTCTCCTCTCACCCGTCGTTTCCGTGCACGTAACATATAGCCGCTTGCCGAGGTGATTGAGCACCTGGTCGAACACGGGTGCCCGAATGTCTCAGATCGACTCGATCTTCAACTATGTGGACAAATACCTATGTCATCAGGCGGTTTTGGCGATGTATACCAGGGCACTATGCGCAATGGAGCCCAAGTGGCGTTAAAATGTCTTCGCTGTTATGTTAACAAAGGTGAAGTCAACCAAAATGCTCTCAAGGTATGTTTTCATAAAGAAGTGAAATATCAACAACCTAATATCGCTGAACGTTTTGTGCCCAAGCACGCAGCAAAGGAACTATACGCTTGGTCAAAGTGCAAACACAACAATGTTGTTCAATTGTTGGGACTAGCCGAGTTCCGTGGGCAGATCACTATGGTATCACCATGGATGGAAAATGGGAGCGTCAGCCGCTTGGATAAAAGCGTCAGCATAGACTATCGTTGTACACTGGTGGGTGAACGAGCTAGCCTGAGAACAATTTGGGCAGCTAACTGTGGCTGCATAGTCTGCTCAAATAGCCGTCGGGTTGTCATATATTCATTCTATCGGTATCGTGAGTTTGCTCCCTATTTGTTCAAAAGACGAGCTCATTTTGTCCATACCACATGCCGATTGGATTTGATTCACCGCACGCCAAATTGTATCCTGCCAACCGTCATTTGGCTCAACAAACATCGCAATTTTAGGTTCATGGGGACCTAAAAGGGGTGAGATCAGTGTATTCAACCTATGATGCATCAAAGCATCGCTGATATCGCGTCGAGGCCAATGTGTTACTATCCGATGACGGCGCCGCCCAACTGACGGACTTTGGTAATGCCATCCCGGAAAGTCGTACCCTTAGCTTCACCGGAAGCTCTATTAATTCGGGTTTGTCTATAAGATGGGCGGTTAGTGGGTTTGTTATTTCTCACCAAATTTGAATACTTATATCTCGTGCCCTTAGTCTCCGGAGCAATTGCAGGGGGAAGCCATATACAGCATGCAGGCGGACGTGTACTCGTTGGCAATGGTATGTGGTTGCGCTGAGGGAAACCCACTACTACTAAGTTTAAACACCGATAACTCAACAGACAATACTTGTAGGTCGCTGTGACAATCATGCACACTCACATTTGGCATTCTTAACTTTGGTGTGCAGGAGGTTATATCGGGTAAAGTGCCATTCATGAATATCGTACAAGATATGGCTGTGGTCGCGGCAATCAAGGCAAGAAAAACCCCTGCGCGACCTGAGGTCATATCAGCACATGAGGATGGGAACGGGCTTTGGGGTCTCCTCATGAGGTGTTGGGCTTGGGATCCCGTAGAGCGTCCAGTTGCGACAACTGTCAGCCACGTGGTGAGTAAAACGGTCATGCTGGTGGAATTCGCTACGAGGTCTAAAGTGCTTGATAGATGACTAGGATTACGCAAGGGGGTGCTTGCGACTCGGACAGTATACACGATACGAAGCAGACCTTGCGTTGTGGATCGCCTAACCCACCCACCCCATCACACCCGGAAGCGGCTGGAGTGGATGTGGAGCGCATGATGATGCGGCAAGAGGCTCTCGAGCTGAAGCGGGAAGATTTCAATGGCTATCTGGCAAGCGAAGGCGAGAAGGTCTCGCATATAGTTAACGAGTTTAGTGGATGTCCCATCTCTCTCAGTTAGTTTTAGCTAACAAATCCAATTACACAGCATTTCGATACAAACCCTCTCCAACGAGTCCATTGATCAACTACCTTATTTGGTGAGCGTGCCGCGTGTCTCGAGTACTGCAGTGCGGTGACCAAAAAAAAAACAGGAAGTCGACCACCCCCAGACGCATCATGCCACCACAATTCTTCACTATCCCTATAAGCTCCTCAACATCTCATATGCAGCGACGGTTACATACTTTATGGGATGCGTTGATTCAATGTACGTTTTACCTGGGTTCAACCATTTGCGTCTCCATAATATTGATTGCTCCTCAAAGCGCAAACACCATTGCGTCCCGCCGTAATTCTTCACTAGATCTCACAAGGTTTTTACATGCAATACCACTTAAGCTTCGCCAAAAAATATTTCTACACCTCATCGAACTCCTGGCCGACGATGTTCGATACGTGGGGTCATCCGGGAAATACCAGCAAGAATTGTGCCAGAGGATCAAAACGATAAACCAATGCTATCCCGAGTGGAATGAGATAACCGATACAGTATGGGCTTCTAAGTGGGCCACGGGCGTCTCACTCTGG
>MU132300.1:0-30433 GCA_015039395.1 Ceratobasidium sp. AG-I | reverse complement strand
CCATCGCTCGAGCACCTGGAGATTTTGTTCTTCCACGGCCCCGACTCTGAAATCATTGGACTCGCGGCGCGGTGCTGCCCGAATCTAGTCGAGCTGCGTCTGGTTCGTTGCACTATGTTCAACAGGCCGAAATGCTGGTATCCAGCTTCGATGGCCCACACTTATATGCGGAGTCACAACGTAACAGACGCGACCAACTATGCAGTAAGTCGGACACCAACGGCCCTATCTGCTTCGATAGCGTCAAAGCTAACAAAGTTATATTCATAGGTACCAATGTCCTCCCTAGTTCAAAGGCTTCCCAAGCTAGAAATTTTACATCTAGGCGACTATCATACAAACTTCAGTGCGGTTATGATTCATCGTATGAACCACCAAAAGTACTACCCCACCCGAAATCAGCCAAACAACTTTGATCCCACGGTCCATACTGCCGGCGAGGACGACGATGGTCCACCTGTGAATGACAACGTTCCTCCCCTTGCGCCTCGGGGACCATGGGACCCGCATTGTCCAACGTGCAAACAGAGATTCGCCTCGAAGACTGAGGAAGCGGAAAGGCGCGCGGTGGCCGTGTTGGCGACCCGTGTCTGGTCACTGCGGACAATCTCGTTCGCTTCCTTCTTCTCGGATAGGTGCGTCGGTCCCTCCTCCTGGGAGATTCGTCGGCGGGGCGAGGATGCCTCTGGAAAGCTTCTTTCGCCGGAAGCGACTCAGGAACTTGGTAGTGGCGATGCGGTCAGTGGCCAACTTCGTGTGGAAACGTTTCGTGCGAACAATCGTCGTACTATTCGAGAAGAGATGTTTGAGAGGAGAGAGGTTGGATGGTCAGTTGTGGACTGATATCACACGACGCGACATTTATGAACAATTATGTATATCTACACGGATTTTCTCACGCCATGTACTCATTATTGCGGTCGAAGTTGCATATTTCATGTTGAATAATTATTGGTTAGGATACATTAGGGAGAGTGATAGATGGAAACAAAAAGGAGCGTATGAACAAAAACAAGTGTGGTATCCCAAACCCCAGATTAGAGGTACCAAAAAAATCCCCGAATAGCGAAACAAGATACAGCCAGCATATAAACAACCCACGCAACATAAAGAAACAAGATTATGAACAGAGGACAGTGAACGACTTGTTGATCTTCTGTCGTGTCTTCCTAGATCGGAGGGAGTAGAGAACGATACATAACGCGACGAAGACGATGCCTCCGATGACTCCACCGACGATCGCTCCGGGGGTCGTGGAAGAGTTTCCGGTCGTGTGCTCTAGGACGCGGAAGAACTGCATGTGGTTGATGCCCAAGGACTTGCCGTCCTGGTTCATGACCTCGAGCTGGTGCAAGTTCAGCGCGGAGTATCCTCGCGATTGGTAGAGGAGGCAGTTGTCGGCAGCGATGGGAGTCGATGTGTTGACCGTATTTGACTCGCCGTCGATCGAGACGTAAACGAGACCGTTGGAAGGCCCGCAAGGTCCGTAAATAAGAACAGTCGATCCTAAATTGGAAAATGGATGAGAATTGAATCCCGGAACCGGAAATCCCAATACACACCGTTGAACTGGAAGGACGCTTTGTCACCAATCGTGGACGACACGTAGGTGGTAGGGGATAGCGAACCGCTCGTGCTCGGCTGCTGTTGGAACCCAGTCCAGGTGAAGCCGCCGTCGTTACTTGGGAGGTCCCACTGCGACGAAGGAAGACTGTCGAAACTCTAGTCAGTAAAGTGAAGCCACACCGATGTCTGCGGACGTACATTTGATCTGAGAATGTCGATGCATTGATACGAGCCTGGTTGATGGTAAGAAGCGAGCCGGCAGCTGCGTTCTGGACCGACAACTGAAGGTTGTGCTCCTTGAGGTTATCGAGGGCCTGAAAGTTGAACAGCGTATCGTTGGACGAGGGATTAAAGTCCATCTCTTTGCCATCGAGGACGACTTTCACGCCTAGGTTGCCCTGAACACGACCGTCGAACGCAACGTCCCATCCTGCAAATCGAGTTAGCCCCAGACTCCCAGAATATCGGCCAAGTTGTGCTTACCCCAGAAGGTGAACGCCAGCGTCGAGTTAGCTGCGCCAGTAGACCAAGAAGCGGTCGATGCACAGTCCGAGGTTGTGCAGCTCGGTGTCCAGCCGGCGCTGCTGTTGGACGTAACCGGTGTTACATCGAAAACCGGAGATGATAGCGAGATGCTCTGCGAAACCAAAACAAGCAATTGGTTTTTTGGCGCTCGCGCTATGCATAGGGACTTACGACTGGGAATGGTACGTGGGGGTAGGACATGATCGCTGAAGACGGGGGGAGGTGTAAGATGCTCTCTACCCATCATCGCCATACTCGGTCTATTAACCATCCGGTAAGGTTGATCAGTCTGGGGCGAACCAAGGAGGCCAGATGTCAACTGCCATCAGGTTCCTGTCGGCGTTAATCATATGTCGGCCCTAACCTTGCTAGTGCGCAAAAACGGAAAGAAATTGAAGAGGTTAAAGGAGTGTTCAGGTTTCGCCACTGTGACGAGGAGCAGCACGCTGTTTCAGCTTGTGTGTATTCCAGGTGTGTTGTCAAGCGCAGGCAAGGAAGGAGACAAGGCAGCGAGAGTCGTGTTTGGGCTTGTTGGACCCTATGGAAAAAGGAGGTCAATATAAGTCTTGACATATGTCAGCCAATCAGGCTTGGTGGCTGTAACGTTATTTGATCGCATTCTATGAAGGCCACTAGTCCTTTTGAAGTTGTCCTGTGTCAATGAAAATTTGAGATAAAATTTATCATGCAATCATTGCGAGCTAGTTTACAGTAACTTAATCATACAGAGTTGTGCTGCTCCAGCTTGTAGCTACTGAAAGCTCACTCTTAATAAGACTTGTCTCACAACTGGACTCGCAGTATTCAAGTTAGATATTTTGAGTGGCGAAGTGTTTAGTTGGCCATGTTTCCCCCCGGTGCCGCACTTTTATCAAAAGGAGATATCTTACGAAGGTTTGCGTTGGTTCTCTCAGCGGTGTTATCTTTAGCAGCCATGCTCTGTGGTGTTGGTTCTCCAGCTGATCGCACCGTGGCGGGCCTCTTATATTGTTGGAATACACTCGTCCGGATTCCTATTTTCTAAGAATGGGCATAATTGTGTGTCGGTTCTTTGTCGCGGCATATCCTCGTGCGAAAACACGATGCAAACACATGACCACGCACTTTCGTGTTTGCTACTCTACCTCGACTTTAGTCAGGCTCTTATCTGAGGACGCCCGTCGCCTATCCCCACGACTGCCCTGCTCAGACTTGCATCGACATGTCTATTCGGCGTGCACTCGAGAGGTCTCTTACGTTTCCTGCGAGAAAACCAAAGCCAGAACAATATGAGCCTAGCTTGGCTCCCTTCTCAGAAGAGGACAGGTCACCCATCTCTCAACCGTGAGTGTAGTATTTATGGCACCACCGCCCTTTCTGCCGTACCCACCAATTTACTCAATTTAACACACCTTTAACACACCTTAGGGAGCTCATCCTCGTACACCCGTCTCTCAGGCGCAAACAATCACACGCAGCGTCTACACACTCCGATAGCGAACAGCTGTTCGCGCTGCGTGCGCTAATCGCCCAATGCGATGCTGAGGATTCAGAATTACGGGCCGCTCTCTCCAACGTTCGCGCTCGAAAACAACAAGCCGTCGCGCGACTACATGCACTCATGCGTACCCCGGCAAATCGTTTGTCGCCACCCATACTTTCCCTGATCTTCCAATACCTAGACATGCGCACAATTGAATCCTCTATCATGCTCGTGTCGAAGAGGTGGAAGCGGACAGCGCTCTCTATCCCCGAGCTATGGAACACTATCCCATTACATCGCGGGCCGGCTTGCGCTAGAGCCTACATCAGGCGCGCGAGGGGGCTTCCTTTGATCGTCGAGCTAAGTCTTCCCGACCCCTTGCATGGCGATCAAATTTCATGGGCGCTGTCAAACTTGAAGCGGGCGGGTGACGCAGAAATTCTACGCGAACGGAACATCGAACGACTTCTTGCTCCCGCTCTCCCGCTCATTTCGACCTGGTCCGCTTTTCGAGTTCGCGCCCCCGATGTGTTCTCCATGCAGACGGTTCTTGCGCTTTGCGCGGAGGCGGGTGGTACCAAGGCGCTGAGAGAACTGGTGCTCGCGGTGGCGAGGTTGTCTGATACCGAAACTTCTGTGTCGGACTTCTCGCAAATCGAGAACTTCCTCAACTTGGAGGGCGAGACGTTGAAGCGCGTTTCTTTGACCAATATGGCCTGGCAGTGGAGTCCCTACGCGCTAGGGTCTGTCGCGGATCTTTCGATCACACTAACGAACGAAGATGAAGTCGGGCGAGTGTACGATTTGCCATCCTATTTCGGGACGCTCGTTGGCGCAGCATCATTACGCAAGTTGGTCGTCAATATTTCTGGCAACATCTCTGTGATGTTACCGGATGAAAGACCTGGGGACGGGAGTCCCATTTCTCCCTCCACTCCATCGGCGATCGTTCTACCATTCCTCTCGCATATCGCGTTGAACGGGTCTATACCCCCAACACTTTTGCGCCTCTTCAATACCCCGGCCCTTCGACGGCTAGATCTCAACCTCGCAAGGCGTGCGCCAACTCCTCGTCTCCCTCGAGGTCATCATATCACCGACCTTCGCCTCAATGGCGCTATGCCCAACGTTCGACTTCTACAATCTCTCCCCGAACTAATCAAACTCGAGCTCGGAAGGGACACGCCCGGGCGACTCATAGATTTGCTCGCACAGTACTCTGACAATGGCGGAGCGCTTGATCCCGACCGCACACCTATTGCTCCAAGCGCGCTTGTGCCGTTCAACGATGATTATACGTTCGGAGACGAGGTTTTGTGCCGTCGCCTTGATACGCTTACTTTGCGCGGGTGCGAGAGGATCAAGAAAGAGTCCATTGACAAACTCGTCGAACGTCGAGCTGGGTCGCTTCGGAAAGTTAGGATGTTTGGATGTGAGGGGATTGGGTTGAAGGGAGAGCTCAGGAGGACTGGGACGTGGACTGGGACTCGTCCGACAAGGCACTTGCAAAGGGCAGGGACGGATGTCGTCCTGCGTAATCCGAGGATACCATTGTCAAGGAGGGACACCGACAGCGGGTTTGTGGTCGTGAGCAGGGATATAAGGAGGTCGGAGATGGCAACTGGATAATACCTTTGGATCAAAAGCTTGTGTCGGAACATACCCCTTTCTGTTTTGGTGCTTTACCCCATTGTATTGAAACAGTTATGTTGTATTTTTGGAGTTATTTCTTGGTTGTTTCATGTATGCAGGTTTATTGAACTCGAATCTAATCAAAAGTAAATGATTTCGACTTGGACACGTGATCAAGCATCCACGTCGCCCTCATCTCCTCTCTCCCACTTTACGACCTTTAGTTCTGGGCAAAGATGCTCTTGGATGTAAACGTACGTCAAGGAGGCCCCACCAAATATCTGCTGTCATAAATAATCTCCGTGTTTAGCGTAAACTCTTTGCTCGGTCAGACCGTGTCAAGTCTGTCGACTTTCACCCGACGGAACCATGGCTTCTTGCAGGACTGTACAACGGCACAGTCAATATCTACAACACGGACACCGGAGGGCTCATCAAGACCTTCGAGGTTGCGGAGGTCCCGGTACGATGTGTACGCTTTATCACGCGAAAGTCTTGGTTCGTCGCTGGCTCGGATGACTTTCAATTACGCGCCTTCAACTATAACACACACGAGAAAGTCACAGCTTTCGAAGCTCACCCCGACTATATTCGATGCCTTACCGTTCACCCTACGGCCAGCTTGGTGTTAACCGGGAGTGATGATATGACAATCAAGGCTTGGGATTGGGACAAGGGTTGGAAGTGCGTACAGGTGAGTCCACCATAAACGCGCATAATGCTAGTGGAGGCTCAATTCTGTGAAGGTCTACGAAGGGCATACGCATTATATCATGAATATCGCGGTCAACCCTAAAGATAACAACACATTTGCGAGCGCTTGCCTGGACAGGACTGTCAAAATCTGGTCACTTGGCAGCCCCACACCTAATTTCACTATGGAAGCGCATGAAAAGGGAGTCAACTACGTGGAGTACTATCATGGCGCCGACAAGCCGTATATCGTTACTACTGGCGACGACCGCACCGTCAAGGTCTGGGACTACCACGCGAAGAGCTGCATCCAGACACTAGAGGGACATACTGGCAACGTTTCATTCGCAATATTCCACCCTAACTTGCCGATAATTGTCAGCGGTAGCGAGGATGGCTCTGTGAAAATCTGGCATGCGAATACCTACCGGCTAGAAAACACGCTTAGCTACTCTCTTGAGCGGGCGTGGTGTGTTGCGTACAGGCGAGGCTCGAACGATGTCGCCGTGGGATACGACGAGGGTGTCGTTGTTGTTAAGCTGGGGCGTGAGGAGCCTAGCTTCAGCATGGATCAGGCTGGGAAGATCGTGTACGCGCGTAATAATGAGATTATGGGAGCAAACTTGCAAACCGCATTAGGTGCGTTCCTGATTATTCATGCCACTCGCTGTGTCCCCTGTATTAATGTCTCATTGTTTCATGAAGATGACCAGACGCCGGACGGTCAAAAACTGCCACTTGCCCCTCGTGAGCTTGGTAGCACCGAGGTCTTCCCCTCCACCATCGCCCACTCCCCCAACGGCCGTTTTGTCGCTGTCTGCGGTGACAACGAATATATTATCTACACCGCACTAGCCTGGCGTAATAAGGCGTTTGGGCAGGGCAATGCCTTTGCATGGGCCGAAGACTCGAACACATATGCTGTATTGGAGGGGAAATCGCGGGTCAAATTGTTCAAAAACTTCAAGGAGAAGACGGGTGCCGGCCTCAAGGGTCTTGGAGGGTGGGTGATTGATGGGTTGCATGGGGGAACTCTGCTCAGTGCCCGAAGCGGGGCTGGGTTCGTCGTATTTTGGGATTGGGAGAGTGGCGAGATTATTCGGCGGATTGAGGCCGACGCGAAAAATGTGAGCTTGACTGGGATTATTTGCTAGACTATTGTATACTAAATGCAGGTATAGATCTACTGGTCTGGAACCGGGTCCCTCGTAGCAATTACCTCCGAAGACTCTTTCTACATTCTCAAATTCGACAGGGATGCTTATGATGCTGCACTAGCGGCCGGGCCAGTCGGCGACGAAGGTGTTGAGGACGCGTTCGACCTCATCGCTGAAATTTCAGAAACGTACGCTACTGTTCTCCTACCAAAGAGAACGCCGCTAACTTCGTATCGCACAGTGTGAAGACAGCCAAATGGGTTGGCGATTGCTTTGTTTACACCAACTCGGCCAACCGGCTGAGCTATGTGGTCGGCTCCCAAACACACACCGTCCAACAGTTTGATTCGTAAGATCGTGGTTTCATTTTTACATGGTGCATACAACTAAGACTTTTCTTCTATAGCTCAATGTTCCTTCTTGGGTATATGCCATCCCACAACCGTATATACCTCGCGGACCAGAGTGTCAACATCTTTGGATATGCACTTTCGCTTGCTTTGGTCGAGTATCAAACGGCCGTCCTTCGGGGGGATATGGATGCAGCGGCGGAGATACTCCCAACAGTACCAGCCGACCAACGAAACAAAGTTGCTAGGTTCTTGGAGAGTCAAGGTAAGCTCATAAGACAATACACTCTAACTCTAACTCAGTATATGCTGATAACGTTCCCCTCAGATCTCAAGGAGTTGGCGCTCAGCGTATCTACCGACCCGGACCACAAGTTCGACCTTGCAATTCAGCTAGACGATCTTCCTACCGCGCTTGCAATCGCGACAGAAACGCCTGCACCAGAAAACGAGACAAAGTGGAAAGCTGTTGGAGATAGAGCTTTGGCGGCATGGCGGTTCGCGTTGGCAAAGGAGTGCTTTGAGAAGGCAGGTGACGTTAGCTCATTGATGTTACTCTTACTCGCGATGGGTGACCGAGAAGGCCTGCAAGTTCTCGCACAAACGGCTGGTAAGTCACATCATCACCCTAGAACGTGCCTTGTTTTACTTATCGCTGTGAACCGCCTTCACGCTTGGGCGTAGTCGAAAAAGGACAAAATAACATTGCCTTTGCTTCCTTGCTCCAGCTGGGAGACACGAAGGGATGTGCCGATCTTCTAGTGAAAACCGACCGAGCGCCCGAAGGAGCTCTATTTGCTCGTACATACGCTCCAAGGTGCGCTTCAGCCTCGCCTTTTTTGGGGTGACACCCCGTAAACGTTATCGCTGATCGTTTGATGCGCCTCACCGCTCTGCCGACTTGTCCATCAAAGCTATGCAACGACTGCCGCACGTGCTTGGCGCGCCGATCTTGAGTCAAAGAACAAGTCCAAACTTGCTGATACGATTGCCGATCCTGCCGACAACCCAGACCTTTTCGAGGAGGGATGGGACGCAGCGCTAGAGAAGGAGCAAACGCGTGGTGCGCATGTAGCCAATGAGGTTGTCAATGGTGCTCCGGCCGAGCAAAATGGCGAGGACGATGAGCAGGAGGAAAGGGAGGAGGAGGGTACCACAGAGGAAACGCCAGCATGAATCATGTAGACAAATGCTTTGCTCACGATCTGAAAATAATGTCCAATTTTGGGGATTTTCTTGTGGCTAAACTTCACGTGTAGGACTGGTGGCAACTGTGCACGTGGTATCTTTCCCACCCTGGCGCTCAACCCCATTTCTCCTTCGACTAAGCCACTAGAAAGCATTATTATATTTTGCATTGTGCATTTGAATCGCAAAATAGTCTAGAATGGCAACTTATCGCACCGAAGAAGGGCTGGTAAGTACGTTATACCATATCTGATAGCTCCAAGGAGCGACGGGGGCGCAGGTTGCTCAATCTAACCATACTGTGTGCTCGCCCTAATGGTTGTCTTAAACTGCAGTCACGATTGCGCCAACAGCAACTACGAGCTGCAGAGCAACCTGGCGAACCAGACATCTCCGTAACGCGCGCAGATGCGAAAATCGAGGGGATTGCGCAACTCAACTCTGACAAGCCGTTCTCGAGAATCACAGAGAAGAGACTGGAGCTTCGCACCATAGACGGATCCATTGAGGTCGATGTTGTGATGTCTGGTCGTGAAAGACTGAAGCTTGAGGCTATTGGTGGGAAAAGACAAGCGAATATAAGCATTAAAATCGTGAGTATTATCGGGTTTAATTCCTGCATAGATCTCATACCTTTGACAACGTTATTAGACTCGAACCCTTCAACACAGTCGATTTGACCTTTTTATACAAACCCCCGGCGACATTGATATCGGGCTTCCGTTAGACTTCACAGGTCTTTTCACTTATGAACACGCAAAGGCAGCATTTTGCTCCCCTCGAGCGAAAACGATTTTAGGTCCGGATGGAGAGCATGTGGAATACCTCTCGGACGGTGGGACTCGAAGAAAGCTAGGAAATCTTTCTCGTGTGGCAGGAGAGCTCGTGGGAGACACTATTCTGATTAAATGTGAGCACGAAGACGCACAAGTGCGTGTGATGATGTGGGACGAGGAGGTGGGCTCTAATACGCTTTCTCTGTCCTCTCTGACGAGGCGGATGTGGGGGAAGGGGATGAAGGAGCGAGTGAACTTCCGTGAGCGAGATCCGACTGAGTCGCGATTATGTGCCCTGCCGCCTCTTCACAGTGACTTTTAACCCAGAATAACTGTGTTGGTATTATCTTACTTTTTAATCTAACGAATAAACTTGACGCATACATAAGACCTATCTGCACGTCTTTTCAAATTCTATCGCAGATATTAAGTTTATCAATAAGGTCATACTTGAACAAAAGAGGAACGGCCTATGAGACCCTCGAAATGGAATGCAGTACATACTGCAGTTCTGGTGCGTGCATGTGTTACAACACGTTACCGTTGTAAAGACCCTGGATCTTGTAATCAACTCCCGGTTTGGCAGTGCCCGAATAAGGTCAAACGACGTTTCGGTGATCCCGCCTTGAAGGTTTTAGACGAATGCTTCGGCACGCTGATCACTAACCTACACGTCGGCTCAACACGAGGTGATCGTCGGGAGCCAGCTCAAGTATAAAAACACGTCTTATTCCACCAGCCGTCCTAGCTACGCCTAACTTTTCTCCTATTACCATGGATTTCCGCCAACTACTGGAAGGACCTTTGAGACTGTACCAATACCTCAGGTTAGCAACTCGCTTTGATACTGAGGGAAGAAATTTAGCTAATTCTCGAGGTTTAAATAAAGGCCTGGCAATGCGCCTGCTTTGAGAGTCCCAGTAGAAATACTTCGCCATATTATCAACTTCGCTTGTGCGCCATCCGTGTCGGATGCTTCATTGCCACTCGATTATACTTCTATTCAGCCACGAGTTCACGCGAAGCCAAAATTCGACATGCTCCGCGGGTTGAGCAGCGCAAGTCGTACAATGCGAACCGAAGTGCTTTCAGTCTGGTTTCGTACATTGTACATTCGCGAACCAGCTGATTGGAAGAAAGCAACGCAAATGGGTGTATGCAACTATGTACTGTAAGTTAATGTGGTAGCTACTCCTCAGGTTAAACTGGGTTCACCTTTTGTATCTCAAATGGCCTGGTTGAGTGACAGCCGCATCGACAAAATGGGCTGGCACTCGTAGTGGCTCGTGTATGCTCACAAGCGCCCTGGGCACTCATGAGCGCTCATGAGCACGTGGTCATTCACGAGCGACTCCGAGCGTCAGTCTATTTTGTTGACAAACTTGTCTTTAGCATATCTCTTCGCCTCGTTTCGTATATTGTGCCCGGTCGCATCGCTGTGTTGCCTCGCAAGGCTCTTATTGCTCGGCATCCTTTATCCCCGGCACTGCATTTCGAAGTCTATCCCATCTTTTTCAAATCGTCTCTCATCTCCTGTGGACTTCGATTCGCTATTGCTACCAACAAGTATACTGTGTATTAGCTCTGACTTTATTCTGACCTGTACGCATTATTTCTCTCTCTCCCCTCACTCTCAGTCTCGTCCAATACTCCGCCGTCTAGTGCACTAACAACCCACACTTTTTAGGGAGATTCGTGTACTTGCCCAAGGCCTTGATGGATCCGTCCCCAACAATGTCTTCATGCAATTCAAGCACCTACATACAGCCCTTATCGACTCGCACAACGACTTTATCCCCCATATCCACATTCCCGGTGAACCCCCTCAGCCCGTTGGGCGTTACCGGCTAGTTGCTCCTCAGCTCCCTCGCAACCTGCATCGTCTCTGGCTTACAAACGCACATGGACCCGATGCCCGCGTAATACAGAATCTGCGCGCCCAATGTCCGGGCCTGAAGGAACTATGGATCGAACGCTGCACGACATTCAGCCCCAGGATGATTGAGGCGGAAACTATCAACGAGCAACATGAAGCGCCACCGAACGAAGTCGGTCGTGCTGGAGCTAGATCGGGCTGCGCCTTCTGGGATCTGTTTCCAAACGACCATGACGCCTACTTTGCTGCCCTCGGCGTGGAAGACTACGCGGTAAGAATCTAGACATAGCTCGCTGACGACGAGCACGGGGACTAGCAGACATTCGCTGACGACGAGACCATAGCGCTCTCTAGCGACGGAGTTGGGGCCTCTTGCTAGCCTGGAGCAGCTCCACATGGGTTTATATCTAACACCTCATGAAGCTCTTGCGTCTCACAAGGCGCACCATCGAGAGCAGCGCATACAGACACCACTCTGGGGACCCGTGTGTCAAACTTGCAGCGAAGAGTTTGGACCTGCGACCCGAGCAGCGGAGGAACAAGCTACTATGGTGTTGGCACGCGCTCTACCCAGTCTCAAAGCAATCTCGTGGTCATCCTACTTCTCTGCCGACAAGGCAGGAAGGAGCACCTACCAAATGGTGCGGAAGGAACATAAAGAGGTGGTTTGTGAGTGTCGGGATGGCGAGCTGATACCAGATTGTCACCAAAGCTAGCCCGAATCCTTTTCAGGATCAATTTTTTATTCAATGTATCGACTTTATCTATCTCTTCTCTCTGGTCCCGATCCCGACTGGCATCTTCAATGTATTACCAAGACTACGATTTTGATTCAAGCTGTCTGCGCTATTCCTGGTACGCCCACGAGCCCACGATCCATCGACGACTTTAGCTACGCCTTCACCAGTTCTTAACGATTCTGATGCTCAGTGCTAGTGCTTCAATATCGTTTTGCATTGACACGATTTCTTACGACAATCATGTATCCATACGAAGCCTGTCGCTCTGTTGAATCGATCTTCATGCTGCTCACCATACTATCATACCTCTGCGAGATAATTCAATCTTATTCAAGATCTAAGTGAAAATACTTCTTTTTTCACTATCTTCAAATGAAGAATTGACTCTCGAATCGAAAGCTTGAAAACATCAGTTCAAAAAATCTCTCAGTATCGAGATACGATCAAGGCCTTAATGCCTCATGGTTTCAAACCCATGTCGTTCTCAGCCAACCTTGCGTGCATCTAACGTGGTACTGGCAACTATGGTCGAGCCGATATCTTCCGAGTTCTTGCCCTTGTCCTCGGGAACGGCACGGGTGGCGTGAAAAGAGCAGGTAATGAACGTGACATAGGTTTCGGATTTGAAGGATCTTGAGCGGGCGTTCGAGTCCGTTGCCCTTGTCTGTTGGCTAGTTCACTTGGGTAGTGTGGGGGCCGATATGCCTCGGGTGACGTTTATGGCTTGAGTCCTCTCAATCCTGGGAGAGTAAAGAAAGAACTGGAAGCACGATGTTAGTGTTATATTGCGTACATCAACTCAGTCTAAAGTTTTTAGCATAAATATATGCGTTCTTTCATCTGATTGAAGAAACACCTTGTCTACCAAGTATATGCATCACCAAAACACGCATACATCCTACCAAGTCACATGAACCCCGTGCACTTCATTCCACTAAACTATGGAGCACGGCAGGCGGCCGGATCCACATTCCACGTTCAACCAGACCGTAAAGTCTAGCTATTTATGACCTAAATTAAGATGAACCGAGTTAAACGTGCCGAAATACTTTTCAAAGATGTTACTTTGCGGGTGGAGCTCGGCCGATGGACGGTGCACGAGATGGGCGCCACGCCCTTGCGCGCCTATCATATTCACTTTATTGTAATATTTCAATCTGACCATGTCAGCGAGGGCGTAAAGAAAGGCCCTTTCGCGTTGTCTCCATGAACAGTGAGCGCTCGTTCTAGCACGTCATGCACCTTTTTCGCCTCATCCATGACGTTGACACGGCACGTTAACCTCATGTCTAAGCCTCGTGGAGGAAAAGGCAAAGTCGAAGGCAAAGACTCAATTTAGGTATAGGATGAACATGGGATCGAGCGTGATCTGCTCGATGTAGTGTGTAAGATGAGGCGAGGGCAGGAGATAGATGACGATGTGGACGTGCCCTGCTGCCTGGTGGTCGGTGAATGGCCTGCGAACGTGGTTCGTGAAGCTGGTTAATTGAGTTGGGTGCTTCGAGACCGAGGCCGAGATGCATGCGAGGTTCTGGATGCCTGTGATTGTCTGAAAATAATAATAAAATAATGATTTTGCTCGACTAGTGTTTTTCTCAGTTCTGGACTCGAACAGGTTCAACCCTAACTGCGTATTCTGTCAATGTCATTTGTATCACGTATCTTGTTCATGTGTCTTGTCATCAGAATCAGCAACGAGCACGGCCCGCGACAGAGTCGAGACGAACGATCGTCACACTACGCTGTATTAAAGGTGGCCGGTTTACCCCGCTGACGACATAACTTACCGGCGGGCTACGGGCTCGAGGATGGGGAAAGGGGTAAAGGGGGAAGTGTCAAATGTGTGGGGGATAATACGCGGGGTCCACAAGGACAGCCTAAACCGACGGGGCCGCGGGAAGCTCTTGGTTGTTGAAGATGTTCGGGTAGTGATACCGGAGCATAGTTTAGGTTGAGGTCGGGTGTTTGTTAGTAGGGTGAAGGGCGGATAGCTTCGGCGTTGTATCCTTATGAGTGTACTGGGGGAGCTTTCAGTTGAGCGTGGATGTGTTGTTGGATTATCTGTCATGTTGGATGTATGCGTGATAGTCTTTCCGTCTCACCTTTTTGGGAAGCTGAAAGAGCCTGTCACGTGGTGCGACGATCAGCGATACAGTCGAACACCTGGTTTTGCCGCTTTCAGATTTGCAGGAAGCGCAGGATCCACTGGGCTTCTTTATCTCAATATGGACTCAAATGTGCATGATATCATTATCGGCCTGCGAGAAAGAATGGTGAAAATTATGAAGAAATACCGGCATAACGATACATCATGCAAGTCACATTTCGCTCACTCTTGAAACACAAAATGCCGTAGTTAATGAGCTATGGGCAAGAACCCACTCAAGTATATTTATACGTGTTTACACTCGCTTCTCGGCTAGTGTCCCATCAGCCTGCAAATCCAGGTGTTCGACTGTATCACAGCGGCTTTCACAGAAGTAAGCTTTGAGATTAACCCGCTACCGCTGAGCTGTACGCTACAGGTTGTCTCTAGGTGCCGTTCCGGGCATACACAAACTTGCTCACGCAAGTGAGCTGCATAGCCTAATGAAACTTGTTTGTGAAGGTTTGAAACCCACTCGAAACCGGGGGAGGTTCAACTGCGAGCAGTTTCGCTTGCTATGAATTTTTGGCAGCCTTGCTCGGGGGGCGGATTCAAGCTTCAGCCTGTCCTCGTCCACATGGCTTTCGCTGGTTTCTTCGAGCTGTGCCATGTGACAGCCTTGACTTCTATCTAAAGATCTATCTGGCGGGGGCGCTCGGCATTCGGCATTCGTTTGTCCCCATATTCAGAGCAGCCACAACACCAAACTAATGCAGCTGAATGCGGTATAGTTGATGTGCGGGATGATCTCAGTATGCACCGGGAACTGATCGTCCCTGCGTCACTGCTGGGGGTCATCTGCCTGGAATTGTGGGGCCTGGATGACTTGCACAGGGCTAGTTTAGTTTTGGGTATTGTCCGTGCCTAATCGCCTATTCACGTTGACGGGCGCAACCTGTGTGAGCTTGTATGGAATATAGAATGTCCGATGGGAACACTCTGTCGATAGCAGGCGGCGGAGGAACGATATCTTGGGTATCAGTTCTAATCGATATATCCTAGATTAACCTGTCCCGGGGAACCGAAAGCGTGCGGGGTCGACTTCTCCGGACACCAAAAAGCTCGAACTACGGGGATTCCAGGGAGTGCCCGAATGAGGCAGTTGGTGCTGCGCTGGCCTGGACGCAAATGGTCACGTGGACGATTTTTGCCAGGGATAAAGGTTACAGCCCTTCAGGGTGGCCAGTTGGACAACACGAGCGACTCGCACGCTGGCCTCGAGGCTTTGAGCTCCAATATATCTGCGTGGTCAACTGTCTGCACGTCCCCCACACGACTGCAACAACCAGCCTTTCTCTCTCTTTCTTTCCTTGAATATGGCAGACGCCCCGCCGACGCCGCCCTTGCAGCTGCGGGACAGCGTGCGCAAGATGCGCAAACGCGTTGTCTCTGTTATGCGTCGTACCAACAGCACCAAGTCTGGAAAATCGGGCAGTACGTCCGAGGATCCTGCTGGACGCGTCTCGCAGACGCCGAGTAAATCCGGTCACGGCCACGACGACAGTGAGCACGAGCAGGAGCGCGGTCGTAAGGGTGGTCGCGACGAGGAGCACGCGGAAGGCGAGGATCACCACTCGCAGCATTCCGGTTCAGCTACGTCCAGTTCAGCTCCGAGCCTTCGCCGCTCCGCGTCTCCCCGGTTCGGTAGCCGCTCGGGCAGCCCCCAGCCAACAACTACTCCTCAGCCTGCTGCTACCAATGCAAGCTCCAATGGCCAGCTCGCGCCTCCTTCTAACACGCATCGTTTCTCGTTGCCCCATATCGGCTTCCCCCGGTCTCCCACTTTCAAGAGGTCCAAGTCCAGGCAGCGCGAGGGCCCGCACAGCGGTTCCGAATCTCCTCCCGTAGTGCGCACCCGCACCATGTCTACTCCCACGGGCCCGTCTCTCGTTATGACCTCAGCCGCTGCCGCTGCCGACCTCGGAATGCTTACTGTTCCAATTCCGACTCGCCCCAGGACGCTCTCCCATCCTCTCGCCGCCAGCCCGATAATGCCCCCGAGCCCATCTGCAGCTGGCGAATCCCGTTTCCCGCTTGCTGCTTCTGCTCCGACGCAGCCAGTCGCCGCACAAGAGATCACTCCGGCTGCGGCTCCAGCTTCAATCCCGGCTCCGGCAGCGATCAGCGAAGTCCTCGACACGGTCAAGCAAGAAGCCACCGGTACTCCCACCCCACCCGGACCGGTTAGCTCGCCACCCACCACGCTCGTCGACTCTCCCACCGCTGTCAACGTCGCTTCTCCTGCGCCAGCCTCTGACGTCATTACTTCTCCTCCCATGTCGAACGTCCCATCATCGTCTCCGGTGCCTGACGTCGTTTCTGCGCCTGTTCCGGACGTGTTTACCGCGCCTGCTCCTGCACCTGCGGTTGAGTCGGAGGCACGTGAGCCATTGGTCGGACATGCGCGCGAGTCTTCGGGTGGACATGTGCGTGAGCATGGGAGCGCGCTTAGTCGTGCGGCGAGCACGATTGGCTCGGATTTGGGATGGTCTATGCTCGAGCCTACACAGGAAGAGGAGGAGCCTGAGGAAGAGGTCAAGGCTAAGGAGGCGGATGCTTTGAAAGCTGAGGCCCAGAAGGATGAGAGCGAACAAGTCAAGGTCGAGGAAGTTCCCGTCAAACTCGAGGAGTTGACGCCTAAAATCGAGGAGCCTGCGTTCAAGGTTGAAGACGTGCCCGCCAAAGCTGAAGTGTCCTCTATCAACACTTCCGAGTCGGCCGTCAAGATTGAAAAGGACGATGCCGCGTTGGACGACCTCGTCCAAAACATGCTCAACAAGGACTTCCAGAAGCAGTACGTTTCCTCAAATTTATCTTATTTTCATTTTGGGTTTATTTTTCTTACGCAGAAATCCTGCCTGTAGCCACGCAAACTCGGAGGGACGCACTCCTCTGGACGAGGGCGGAGCCAATGACGCTGCAGGTGCAAGACTCTTCGATGACCGCGAAGTTGTTACGTCTCCTGAACCCGAGGGAACCGAAAAGGACATTCATAGCCGACAAGCCTCCCAGTACGTCTTTTGTTCCCATCTTGTCTTTTCTCCTTCACCTTCCTTTCTATTACTTTTTCTCCCTCCCTTTTGTTACTTGATTATGTCACGTACTGACCTATTCTATAAAGGGATGTCACCTCTGACCTCGGCTCCTCGGGCGAATTCGTCGAGAATCCGTCAGCACCCCCAGTTCCGCCTCAGACACCACCGCAACAGACCGGTAGAGCCTACATGTCCGGCCGCGATAGCACGTTTTCCACTCCCGACGACCCAAGTCCAGACTCGCGGTTCTCGGGCGCAGATACTCCATCGCGCATTGCCGCGACCAGCACCCCATCGCGCTTTGCAGGAACCGATACCCCGCCTCGCTTTTCAGGCACAGAGACTCCTCCCCGCCCCGGCATGGCGTTCTCCTATGGCTCGTATACGGGAGATCGGACGCCGCCGCCGCCTCCGCTGCACATGTCGGAATCGTTCTTCCATCCGAGGAACGCGGAGAGGTTGAACCCGAGGCATTTCGAGCGGTCGATGAGCACAATGGGCGTATACGGCGATGCGGATCCGGATGGTTCGGGTGTGCAGGAGCGATTGCTTGGAGAGTGAGTTCCATTTCCGGCAGTTTCAGTCGACTTGAGACTAATATGGATGTTAGGCCGTTGCCATTGATTGATACGGTCCTTGAGACTGATACGTCTATACATGATTTGGTCAGCCCGAACGTGCTTGGGGAGCAAGAGACCGAGCAGAGCGAGCTGCGCAAGCTTGCGGGGACTGAGTTGAAAGATTGGTACGAGGGTCCTGGGAGGACGCCCAAGTGAGTTCTGAGTCGAGACTGTAGTTGAAGATTTTTACTGATGCGGTGGATTTAGGAGTGTGCGCATGCTTTTGCCTGAAGATGAGGGCGGGGACGGCGCTAGTGGGAGCGGTGTTGCTACCCGCCCGCGTTCGGCGCTCGCGCAGAGCGAGACGGCGGAGGAGTCTCAGCTTCAGCCTCCTATTCAACTCTCGTCTCCTCATCCGTTGACTCAAGAGGTGGTACAGCCCCAGAGCGATCGTGCCCAGCTGTATTCGTCTGTTCTTTCGCGTTTGATCACGCATATGGATCGTCGCTCGTCGCTCATGTCGCGTCTCGCAACGCGCCTTGGGTCTCTTGGGAACGGTCTCACTGCTCCGGAGAGGCACCCTCGCGAGTGGGTTGCACAGGTCTTGCCGAGCGGGAAGATCTATTACGCACACCGTATCCTTGCAGACGACGAGCGAATCCACAACAATGAAGTCGCGCGCGCAGGAACGAGCAACGAAGTAGCCAAGGTTCTCGTCATCCCGACGCCCTCTGCTCCTCAACCTGTCACGCTCGTCACCGACCTCGACATGTCTGACAACGCGACACATGCGGGTGTCAACGCCTTTGTGGACAAATCCCTCCAGGAGCGCGACGTTGACTTGCCCAACGGGTGGGAAGTCTGGGTGCACGCGTCTGGTGAGGGCGAGAGGCTGCTCGATACGAGTTCGGATCGATGGGAGGAGGGCAGTGAGGGTGGAGAGTCGGTTGATCTCGGATATGGCGCGCCGTGTGTGCTCGTATGGTCGTATGTCTCGCATAAGCGCAGGAGGGTTGGGAGCCAGGGCCCCGAGGACAAGTTTGTCACCGGAGAAGATGCAGAGCTTGGTAAGCTTTGTCTTTCCCTTGGTTGGGATTTAGTGCTCACCATTTGAGGCGTAGATTTGGAGATGGAACGCAGGTACTGGGCGTACGTCGAGACGCACCCTGCGCATGCGGATGTGAACCTACGCGCCGTGCAGGAAGCCATTGAGCTGCTTACTTGGCATTACACTGGTAAGTGCTTTGCTATTTTGTTAGCGATAGACGCGTATATAGACGCGCTACATGGAGTGCCTCGTTGCGTTTTGCCTGGCGTCTGCGTTTGTACCAGGCGTCTGTCTTCACCATGGCGTCTGGGGCGTTTCCATTTCATCCAGCGCTTATTTTCTGTTCGCCTCAGTGGTTATTGTGTCCACATTGCTGACTTGCGTCTTATCTAGACCGGCTACTTGCTGAGAAGAAACCCAGTGGCGAAAAAGAATACGTCCACGTCAAGCCACCGTTCACCCCTGAAGAATCGCACGAAGTTCTCGAGTTTCTCAAGTCCCTGTCAGCAGACTATTCTCACTCAAATGCCGTACTCAAAACTCGCACGGTCGCTCGGGTCCATGTTCGCACAGGTGAGTTCACAATTGTTGCCACACAGTAGACATTTCACTGAGACCCCCCGTTCTAGCGGAGTGGCGACTTGCTAAGCTGCATGCGGTGGCCGATGCGGTCAATTTGCAGGTGATGAGCCCATCGGAGCGAGCTCGCCGTCGTCGGGCGGCTGCTAATCCGTTTATCGGTGTGCCCCTCCGTACTCTGGCTGGTCTGCTTGGATTGGGTATTCCTTATCTCTATGTGGATCAACCGGACGAGAAGGTTGAAGACCGGCAACGATTGATGGTCGCCGACGCCAGCACCAATTTGATGGTAGGACTTATTTTGTGATTGCATGTGAACTTGTGGACTGATTTCGCGCCAAGTCTGCATTGATGTTGGGCGCCTCTGTCTCATTCCTGGCGATCCCGGACCTCGAGGATATTGCGCGCCTCGCGGGTGTAGCCGCCGCGGCTTGTTCCCTTGGGAGTCTTGCCGCCGGTATTGTGCGACTTCGGCTCCCCTTTTCACGCATCGGCAATGCCGACGACGCATCCGAAGATGAGCCGCGGCCATCTGCGCTCCGTACATTCGCTCGTTCGTTGCCCCTCGTACTCTCAGCGTACGCAGGCTCGGCTCTCGTTGCAGGACTCGCGGCATATTCCTGGCGCGGGCAGGTGTGTACGTTATGTTTAGTTGTAGTAATGTTCGGTGTTCGCTAACCACTGTTGTGATGTTTCTTTCTCTCTTGTCTGTACAGCCTCGGTGGACGATCCTTTTACCCGGCTATACCTTGACGATACGTGGCGCTCGGACTCGTCTGGGAGTCGCTGGCTTGGGGGCCTCGTGCGCCGCGACGGTGGGTCTGGGAATGGCGTTGGCGGAATCGGGCTTGAACAGGGCCGACAGAGCTGGTCGGAGGCAAGCTCACAGGGTGTAATCAGGCTCTGGGGCAGCTGGTAACGTGTTCTGTATTCGTAATTCTCTCTCTCTCTCTTGCTCTGGATTTATATGTCGGCGTCTCCTTTCTCTCGCTCTTATTTATCGCCTTCATGCTCTTATGCTGACAAAAGCCCAGAAAATGTTTCTTTATGCTATGTGTTTTACTACTGTATGCAGGTGTGGTCGTTGTGTCGCTGTGTCGCTTTGGTCCTTCCTTCCCCTCTCTGAAATGTATTTTTTATAAACGATGAAATAGACTAGACCAGATTCCACAGCCCCATATGGGTACAAATTTTCGTTATCGATGACGAGGCAAAAGCGGGAGGAGCCTCTGCCAGCTCAAATGCCACAGGAGGTCAGCCACGTCGTGCATATGGGGATGGCTTGTACGGTGTGACCTCCTCAATGGGGTCATTTCTATTAAAGTAGAAGTACTCGCTTCCATACAATGCCAACGTGGCACTCGCCGCTGCGGTCAGCCCCAACGAGGCTGCCGTCTTTGCGCGCAACGCATTACGGCCGTTCAAAAATAGATACGTTGCGGACCAAGCTGCGCGGACGAATCAGTGAAGCCACCATGGGCAGACCGGACGAGGCCAGCGTACCTGTTGCAATACCGCTACCATTCCGCTTATCGCCCGTACTGAGGACGTACCCTGCGCCTAGAAAGATGAACGGAAATCCGATACGCTGATATAGCGGAGGCAGACCGGCAGATTTGAGTCCAGCCGTAGACATAACTAGTTGTAGATTCGTATCCTAAAGTTATGGGATCGATACGAATAGGGAAGAGAGGAGGTACTTACAGAGAACCCCCGAAGTCCAGATCGGCCATCTATGGCAGCGGTCAAGGGGAATTTACCAGTGGTGTACACGTCTAATACTCACGGAGAATGTGCGATTGGCCTCACGTAGCGTTGTATGGACAACTCTGCTTCGCTGGACATAGTTTGGATAAACTGAGCGTATCCGGGCGCTTGTGTGTCACCCATATAAATCACGAATTAGGTAGTTTCGGTTGGTCTCACATCCATAGTCCGAAGTGCAACCGTGATACCAATGGAAATAAACTAAATTGGGATACAGGCCATCACTAAAGGGTAATGTCCATCGATGAAAGCGAGTGCCTGGAGATGGCTATATTATAGATGATATCTTAGCTGCAGAACAAAAACTAGCAAGGCCGTGTTTCTGAAAAAGCTCACGGTTGTACTTTGGTCCATTCATACCAAGTACCAATGTGTAATCTACCCACTAAATATCTACCTGTGCTAGAAGATCTAATTTGGATAAAGGCCAGTTAGGTAAGGCCAGTAAGAATGCGGAATACTCACCGTAAACATACGAGGGGCGTTTATAGGAGGAGACACAACAATGCGATCTGAGACAATCGAAATACCAAAAATATAGGAGGCCTTCGCCGTGAATTCGTTGTTTGCATCAAGCCGACCCACATCCACTACAACGTGGCGAGTAGGGCTATTTTCTTCTCTGAGTGATGGTACCATTGCATCGAAATCTTCGACTGTTAACTCGTCCTTCGTGACACTGTGTCTTGGCCGAACCTCCCAAGAGCTAGGGCCAACCCGACCGGGTGAAGTAAACGACGCGAAAGAAACCGAGCGTAACGACCAAACCCGAGCTGCCAAAACAGCCGCTGCCCGCATCTCTGCCTGTTCAGCTGGAAGCTTGAAGCGCTTAATACATTCGGCGCAAGCAGCATCCCAAATCTCTTTCTTAGCCAGAGGAGGATAGTTGTAGTTGATCGGCGGTTCGGGATCTTCCCCCATGGCCGTAGCTAAAGCGACCTGATGTAGGTGGTTGTGAACGCCCTCTGGGTTGGCATGCCGCATAGCGTCGTGGATAGGGTGTAGTTTCCGATGATCCACACGGTGTGCCCAGACGGCTTCAATGGGCGTAAGATACACGCCAATATGTAGCTTGCAAAGCCGAGGGACATTCTCAAACAGGCTGGCCACAGCGCCCTGTAGCAACGTAAGCGCTGGCCTGTCAAAAGTATGTCTCAACTCACTGCATAAGCCTCGATGCCCCGGTCCGCCATATAAGCATCGTGGTCCCCCGGATGGGCTTTCCACCAAACACAATCCTGGTTACTAAACATGGTACAGCGCCCCAGTCTTAATTCGGTAAGCTTTGGGCAATACTGCGAGACGAGTTTGATAATATGCTCATCAGGGCCATGTGCGTTCAAAATCTCCAGCCTTTCGACGGAAGCGGGCAGCGCTTGTACAAGTGCATAATAAGGGTATCCCGAAGTGCGGAGGAAGTCGTTATGACAATCTATAGATACGGCGTATAGCCGATTAAAGGGAATAAGTGCAAGGGGATTTGTTCTCAGCCGTGGAGACGACGTAAGGGCGCCTCCAGCCGACAGCACAATCCTAAGAAGGGTAGAAGGCGTCTAAGCCCTTGAATGGGTGTTTGAACAAGAAAAACGTACTGAGCGTATTGTTGAATGCCAGACATCCAGTTTGAATCAGCAAACCGAGTCCAGTCGTATGGATCGCGCGCGATTAATACGTAGAACCATCGCTTCACTAAGAGTAGCCTAAAGTATTTCGTTGAACTAGCAATCCCATCGAGTGCGTTCCAGTGAGCCTTTCTGTCGCCAAAGTATTGATCATAGGGTTCGTGCGAGGGTGGTAGTAGCGGAGCACCAGTGTAGATAACGATGTCAACTATGACTTCCAGTGGCAAAACAGGCATGCGTCTACTAGCGTCAAGTGGGACATGCTGGATTTTAGCAGGGGGAGGCTCGCGCGGAACAGATGTTTCGGGGGGGTCTGGGCTTGAGAGGGGCCAGTGTATCAAGCATCAGCGTAAGCAACGAACAAGAATAATTGTTCGCAATACCTGGATGCCGAGAAGATACTCAGCAATTGACCGATGATTGAAGTAGCGAATGACATGCGGGCAGGAAATTGGGTTAATCAGATAATGAACTTTTGCCAGGATGGTCTTCAGCGTTGGATTGAGAGGTCGTCGTAGTGGGGACAGGCAAAGTAGAATTGACGCTTGGGAGCGATCAATCAGCGCTGTGGGATATACTGTAGTTGGTTCGGTGGGAGCCTACGAACAGCGAATTGATCGGCGTGAAGCGCCGTCTACGGTTGTAGCCCTGAGGCTGAGGTCTAACCCAGAAACCAGTTTTGGAATTAGCAGGAAACTAAATACATTTTATGGCAAGGCATTCCAGCTTTTCGTTATGTTTCTTTGTAGTGGGTTTTCTGGACCTTCAAAAATCCTGAGCCTCTCAAGCCTCCTGTCTCGCAACCTGTTTTTAGGCAACATTCCTGAGACAGCTTGTCGAATTATCTTGAACAAAACAGTAAGTTTAGGCGCATTGGCATTGTTTGTTCGAACATATCTCACCTCGTCAGGCTTTCGCTCCATCATCTTCTTGTATTCTATCTCCTTGAGTCCCCCAGGGTACATCGTGTGGTGACGGTAGACAATTTGCTCTTCCTTCCGCCCAGTCACTAGCACCCGACGAGCGTTTGTTACACAAACATAATCCCCGCAGTCAGCTGCATAGATATCAGCTCAACAGCGCGCCAAGCAACATCACGTAGCTCACCTCCTTTATCGAAGATAGGCTTGTGCTTGCCCATCAAGACTATAGCAATTCTTTGTGCGAGCTTTCCCAGCACGCGGTCTGTTGCATCCACCTGATGCCATGCTCTCGCATAGGCTAATGCGGTCTGTGAAACGCGATGTTTGGGTTATCACTGCCTGTGACATAAGTGATCGTTGTGTATTGGACGTACAGGACCGATGCGTTGCGACATTGTGAACGGCGGGAGCGGGGATGAGAGTCCTGAATTACGCGACACACAGTTTGACGGATCGGAGGATGACAAACAAACTAAAAGGCAAATAGTATAAGACATGATTTTCTACATTTCAGGCCTACAGCTCACCAGTAACACGAATTAATTGCCACGATAGGTGACGAGGCTTCGGCGATCGTACTGTCGCCGAGTGCTAATATTCTCGAGTCACGTGGTACAAAATGGCCGCCAGCCTTGAAAGTCTTTGTGGTCTGAACGTGCCCTAGGCTTCTGATAATTTGGGATTTATTCTCCGAGCTTTCGTTCCTCGCAAAGCTCGGCACGTTTGAATTGTGCCAATTCTTTGTTACGTCTTGGTCCAAGTACCTAACCACTATCTACATCCCCGAGGCTAAACCGTCCTATGATCTCCAGTCATACCAATATCCTGTGAAACTTAAGCTCTTTCATACAAAGCACCCTCTGATAAATCCTCCAGTCAGCCCAAATCTCGATTTAACTTATATTTCTTCTGAGAGCGTTTTGATCAAGGCGATTTGCAGCCGCTTCAGTTGTCCCTGTTGTGTGTTCGAGGTATTTCTAAATAAAGAAACCTCCACAATCTCTACAGGCTACTAGAAATTTCGCGAGGAGAAGCCCACCAGTACGATACGAGTTGTCGTTCCAGTGCTGTGCAACTGAAGAAGCTGCTACGATCATGTCGCCGTTTCTAATTTATCCGATGCCGCACTAGCTGTCGCTCGGTTTCCAAGTTCAACCAATATTCCAATGTACTTGACTATATTGTACAAAGAGGAATGAGCTCCGAATCATACGACAAGCTATCCAAACACGTATCAATACAACGTACGTGATTGGGCTGTGTTGCCTCGCACAACGGGGCAGATCTCTCGCTGTATGCTGAAACTACTCGTGTTATGAGCAAATCACCATCAGTAACTCAACTTCAGTCTGAGGGATGCTTATTCAGTGCTTAGAATGCCTCATTTGGTGCAAAACCTCATACTTCAATTGTGTAAAGAACCACTAGCCCCTGTCTTTGAATATTGCATTTGCGACCCAGCAGGAAGCAGCCAATATGTTGGGTAATTATCATCCGTCGTTGAACACGTTTGAAACACTGCCATGATACTTTTACATAGACATAGAATTCTATTCAGTTGTGACGTGTCTCCGATATGAAAAGCCACTCGAAATCCACATCGCAACCTCTGCAACTACTGTGGTGCAATCCGTCTTGAAACTTCGGTATTCTTCCTCAGATGGGCCGATAGCCAGTGTAGAATTTCAACCTCCCAATGTGGTCTAGAGAGCAACTTGTCCTGACCTTCAGTTCCAATCGCTTATACGATAAGTGGACAAACTGTGCAGCTGGTTTAAGTCCGTTTGGATCCCAAGGTGAATCTGCTTATTCATGCACAATCCTGAGGTATTATCGTAGGGAAAGCGATTGCTTGGTTTGTGTAACTCCGAGAGCACCGTAGCCTCATGATCGATTTGCAGCCCACCCACATGATGATTCCCTCCGCGGAAGCATGTATGCTTGCGGCTAGTATCAGACACTCGATTGGATTATGAATTACCCCTATGTATTGCTATTCGATTATCTAAATCCGTAGTAGGCCTGTCACAGGTGGGTAGCAATGTACCGCAACGAGCAAAATTCGGGCAACCCCGAACAACTTCCTTGTCCTTTTGTGCAAAAAGCACAGGTTCTGATGGAAAAGTTCTGGCAGTGTCGTTATCTACTGCGGAATTTACTTTAGTTAACAGGTGAGGGGGGCTACGCTAAATTGACGGGCAGGGGTACCTCAGAGACTGATCTAAAACAGATGTATGCATTATGCACTACATAATTCTTGCGCACGTCCCACAATGATTGGCATATTATGACTCTGGAAATGACTCATGCCTGCGTAATTTGGATGCGCTATGCGATGACGAGAGAACCACTTGCCAATTATGAGTTTAGACTTCGTAGGTTTGGTCCTACACGGCCCCTTCGCAATGATTGGCCCTCTTGCTTGCCAGGTTCTATCGCGAGGTACTCTATGTGCATATCAAGCATACATTTTATAAATCTTTTGGTTTGAGGCTTTTAGATGAATTCACTGACGAATGCTAAAAATGAGGAACTTATCCCACCACGGTGATTAAGCGCCGCAGCAGTTGGAGCAGCTCCGAACGGCACGGCTGCTCGAAATCTCGCTCTTTGGTCTAGCATAGCATCGCATTGAGATCCACCATTGGATTACACTATGATATGTTGCCACTATTGGACGACTTGGATCCGGTGCTCAAGTCATTCCTTCAACATAACGTATGACTAGGCTGAACTTTTCAGGTAGCCACTCAGAAAGCGGCCCATTTCACACCCAGTGCATCAAGACTACTATAAGATGTGATCTTTCAGTACGATTGGCGCGCAAAATGCGTGAGTCAAACCATTCAAAGCCGTGGGCTGCCAAACGCTAACCTAGTTCCGTAAGGTCGGTCAGAACCACTCTGACCCTGCAATGGAACATAGCACGACTTGAGAGGTGTTTATATAGGGAAAGAACATCGTGTACATTGCTTATCATATATTTGAGGGTAACTTGTTATTTGTGATGCTACCACCACGTATAGCCACAGGCGCCTTTGTGGCTGGCCAGCTGCCTATTCAGCATTGTGCAACATAGGAACCCTCACGACAACGTCGTCCTGTTGGGCTTGTCCGATGTCGCACCAAATGCAACTTAGTATCTATGGTCCGCCAACCTGTTATACGATAGAAGTCTCAGCTGAGCCAGCGACAAAGCGTCTGAGCGTGAATCAGCTGGATATATGCCGTTTCTCTTTCAAGTTGTGCTGCCTCACGCTGTAGGGCAGGTGTATCGCTTCACACTTACTGTAAACTAATTATGTCCTAGGCTATTCAATGCTACGTCCATGCCGAAGCTTTAGAGGACACTTATGTGACCTTTCGGATGCGCTATCCGGTGAAACCCCTTATGATTATGGGTTCTAGGACCGCTAACCCCTATCTTTGGGTGTCACAAGCCCGATACAGTAGCAAAAATTAAACGATGGTGATTGTACATGCTGGTTAGCTACTGCATACAATTGATTATATTTCAAGCATTGTGGGATTTTGTATGGATCTCTACTTCTATTCTATTGGCTAGACAACTGAAGCCATACGAATACCATGTAGCTGATAAATTTTGTACAGGTGAAAAGCTGCTTGGTGCTTACACCGCAACTGGTGACTTCTATAATACAAAGAGGCGTATAATATCAATATCCCTTCTTAGATGGGCTGATGGCCGGTGCAGGGTTTCAGTGGCTCATGCAACACGACGAAGAACGTGCAGAGGCTGGCAGCCATCAATTGACTGTATCTACTATAACTGGTCGACGTGATGTATTTTCTCAGAGAGTGCAGATCTATCGTGTTTTTTTGTGACGTCGCAGCGCTATAAAAGGAGCGTGGTCAACCCATTTTAAGTAACTTCGTGCAGTACAACCTCATGGCCAATTCACATGGTACGCCCGTTCAGGGGAAGCACTCGTTTGTGCCACGCCCTGCCCCTATAGATTGCTATTCGATCGACTAAATCCGTAGTAACCCCACCGCAACTACAGTAGATAACATTATACCACGCGGGAGGCGTCCAGATAACCTAACAGTAAACAACTTCCCTGCTCTTCCTTGCCAAAGGCACAAAATGGTTCTGATGGACGTGTTCTAGTAGCATTGTCCGCTGCTGCGGAATTCCCATTAGTGAATAGGTCAGGCGGGGACTATGGTAAATCGACAACCATTTGCCAATTGTAAGTCTGGACTTGGTAGTTTTAGGTGTGTGCGGCTTTTTACAATAACTCTATCTTCCCACTTGAAAGATTCTGTTACGAAGGACCCTTTGTGCCTATAAGTCACAAACCTTGTAAAGCTAATACTTGAGGGGTTCTCGATGGATTTACTAACGAATACTAAGGATGGGCTTGGGAGCTCAACCCAGTGGCTTACCTCATTACGGCTAGTAAGCGCCGCAGCAGAAGAGCCGCTCCGAAGGGCGCCTCTGCTCAAGATTGTATTATTTAGTCTGGCATCGCATCGCATCGAGTGGTGTTATCGTTGTAAGAAGTGCATATACGAGTGCGCGCTCCTGGTCTGGCGCCCAAGTCATCATTCAGATATGACGCCGAACAGGGCTGAAATACTCAATTGATTATCCTGAGGGTGGCTCTTTTTACGAACAGCGGATCAAGGTTGCACTCATTCATGATCGTTCAATATAATTGGATCACAGGACGTGTGAATCACATTATTCAGGGCCGAATTCCACCAAAGGCTAACATGTCTTCACCAGGTTGGTCGGAACCATTCCAACTTTACAGTGGAACATGGCGCGGTTTGAGAGATACATGTACGGAAAATAAGCACCATATCAAACACGTGCAGTACGTCAATCATGAATTGCGTGTAACTCCTTGTGGCGTCGCCGCCACGTTTAGCCACGAGCGCCTTTATGACTGACCGACTTGAATTTTACCTCTATTTTGGGATAGTCTAGCAGGATTCATGCAATGGCAACAACCCACATAGAGAAAGAAAACAGAGTGGGTTACCTATCTTAGCTATTCAAAAACATTGAGCCGTTACCGAGCCTCAGGATAACTTTCAGCCAGGCGCTCCGACCCCCGAGATCATATCCGTCCCCGAACGGACGCGATCCTCGAGTGCGCTAGAGTAGGCTATGACTGAGCATACCAGCAGTCATTTACTTACATAAACAAAATTACGCTGCAGTATGCCGGCAATCCATGGAGCTGTATGTATGCATCACTGGATGTAATAAGCGCCTGGTGGTGACACTTAATTTAACCGACTTGGCCGAGACAATGTGAATGCAGATTCAGGAGACGCGGATTAGATTTCGATGGAGTTTTAAGATTTGAGGAGTACGCCCAGCTCGAGTACTCAGGTGACTATATGGGGCTCTATGTGATGTTGCTGGATATGCGCCCAAATATTGCGTCCCTTTCGTATCTTACCGTTTTGCCTAACTTACCACAATTTAAATTTGAAAACCTTAGATTTAAGGTCCTTTAGTTTATGCCATCATAATCGGTCAAAACCTCGTGGCTCATTTCACGATTGATCTAAATTCTCCTCCGCGGCTGGTGACGTGCCGTGACACTGTATTACGTATCAAGTTCAGGCAGCCCCTATTACCCCTAGAGACCGCATTTGGTAATGATTAAGAGACGATCTCAGCGGACAGGTGAGCATATGAAGAAAGCAACCTATGTCGAGAGCCTGCGAGTATCTACTCCTACGAAGACACCATAGCGCTGAAGTCAAGAACACCCCATCTTACCGGCGCAACTTGGATCTGCGAGAAGAGAGATCCGAGAGCGTAGAGGGAAGGCTCCGTAGAGCTGGTATGGAGGAGTTAGGTCTGTGTGCCGCCGAGAGAGGCCATCGTCAATTGCGTGACTACATGTGGAGAGAGAAGTAAGTTCGCCGATGGATGCTATTGTCGGTTAGCGCTGAGCGGTGATGAACTGCCTTCCTCCAGCGCGTATCTTGAGCCCAAATCTGATGATTCAGAGGAATGATGTAAGTATTTGGAGACTACGGCAAATTATGTGGAGGTTCGGGGAGTGTGCTTCCTAGCGCTCCCAATCACTCTATAGATAGTCGGAATTTTGGCTTAAATAACACAGTAGCAGTTCATAGCATATACGGGGCGTTCCGTCAAGTATTTGAATTTCCTCATGTCTACCCATATCCTCAAAAATAGAACTTACTTGTCCTGTATTAAAATCTTGTTTCTCTCTTCAGCGTAACATTACGCTACGAGACGTAACCCCAGAACAAAGATCAAGATCCGTGGTTCAAACAAAAAGGCCGGAGAGAAGAACGCAATGCACGAAACCTACAATGTAAAGTCTAAAAGGGTAAAAAGGAGGCGAGTAGCGGATTATAGTTACAAGCAATATGATCACTATAGCGCTTTTTCTAGCAAGATATCTCTTTTACGCTGTGCGATTCACTAAAAAGATATCCGGGGATGTTTAAGGACTATCTTGCTGAATCCGTTCGTTCCCTAAACACTAGAAATCCCTATAACGTGCCCTACAACCTTTCCATGGGCCAGCTAGAACAAATCGATAGTCTCGAAATCTACTTTATACAAATAGTGATTAGATAGCTACCTAAACACTTTCCGTAGCTCGACATACACCGTTCTAGGTTATTTCAAAAGACCCAATCCAGACCTAATAATACGCGCTTCATTTGCATATTCCACGTGACATGTCCGATGTCTAAATATCCTCCACGCGAAATGACGAAGTCAGGTCCGGTGTGCCGGACCCGCAACTTGAAAGTTTATCGCC